>CABFWB010007503.1:0-24305 GCA_902151455.1 Timema bartmani | reverse complement strand
AAAAAAAAACCGTGATCACCTCTCCCTCTACGCCTATTTTGGTACACTTCCTCTAAATTCATCCTTCCTCATCCCTAACTAATTAAACATGTTGTACCGCTATGTTAAAATGTTCAATTGCCACTCCCAATCCATTTTACACTTTATTATCTGCATATTTCCCTTTGTACACATATTTAAAAATCGTCTAGTAGTTCTGTGAACAGTAGACCTCACTCCCTCCATGTTATTATTGTCACTACAGTCTTGACATTTTTAATACCATATATTTGGCCAAAATTGTATTTCTTATAATTAAGTTCTTCCAAATATTTTTGTAATCCTACTTGAATGTTAATTAAATAAATTAAAAATTAAATTTCAGTCTTATTAGTGAGTAAATATAATGACTAGGTTGTCAATATTTCTAAAATAGGAGTAAAAACAAGATTATTCAAGATAAAACAAAAGTATATTTTAGTTGAAATAAATCAAAGCTCAAGAGTCAAAAATGAAAAAAATTAAAGTTAAAAGTCCTGAGCAATGTTTATTTAAATTTGTCATTCAAAATAATATAAATCTCCGCTTGAATATCTATCGCCTACAAATTATGTTCGAGAAATTCAATGAATTTGTTTTAATTAGGTTTAAATAATTATAAACTCTAACCAGATGCAAAATTGACTATTTACCAACATTGCCTTGATGTAGCCATCTGCTAATTATCTGATCTTAATGTAATTATCTGTTTGATGAACGATCAAATACGTAACATTATTTGACACATCCAAACGAGTCGTTGGTTGCTGGCTACAAAATAAATCAATTATCAACGTGGTTTTTTCACCATTTCTTCAATCAAAAGCGCGGTTCATTTACTTACCACACGATATGAACCTGGTTAGATTTCTGGAATGCCCAGAAAACTTATTGTTGGTGAAATAAGGGCTTCCCTTTTCACAGTGATGAATTAACGAAATTTTATACTTTGTGATTGAGAATCTGTGGTAAACATCTTAAAGTTATGCACTTAATAATTTTAAGGACTATCACAACTAGGCGCCAACATACTATGATGAAACTTTGGAAATAAAATAGGGGTTAACCCTGTGAGGTTTCTTGTTTGTTTAATGGTAACACTTCTCCTCTTCTACTGACGAAGTTCCACAGTCCCTCTACTGTTTGTGCCTTGACAGCATTGACATAAGTATGGGCTGTGATATTCTTAATGCCATTTACGTGAATAAGCCAACTAGAATAAGTCGTAGACGATTTAAAATATACACATATATATGTATATATATGTGTTTAAAAAAAACTACTTCAAGATAAAAAAATTGTTACAATGTACGAATCTTTTCATAATCATGAATTTATGGTTTTTTGATTCACCTTTTGTCAGATCTTTAAAACTCAATGAATAACACGTAAACACATTTACATGACAAATCATAACTTTTTTTTATCACTTCATCTTACTATCTGTTCAGGTTATACGCATATATGATAGATACTCTAACGAGGTGGGAATGAGGATGGAAGCATTTTAGAGGGAATCTACCGGCATTCTGCGTAGAAGGAGAATTGAAAAACATTTTAGGAAAAAAAAAAACACCCTCATTAGACCAGACTGGAATTTGAACCTTGATTTCCCCGTCTTCAGCAGGCCAGTTTTAACATAAGCGTGAGGTCTTTGACCTTTCGGCCACTGAAGCGGGTCAAATCTTATCTTGACTTGTCGCTGCGTCACACGGCTGTATATTTTGTCTGTTCAGGAATTAAATTAGTTTGTAACTCACGTGTTTACATAATTACTTTGTTTGGAAAAATGCAGTCAAACCCTTGTTTTTTTTTAACTCAAATATGTAGCACAATAGGTCTAATGGTCTATACTTTATTACCAAATTAAACGTAGTTATAGTATTGAAATTGTGTTGAGTAGGTATTTACCCAGCACTTGCCAACCTGATGGCTGAAGTGAAATCGAATGTTTATTGACGTAGAGATTCAAGTGGCGTTACTGGCTGGTCTAGAAACTTTGTGGAGGCTTCCTTTTGGGCTCTACTCCCATCCCCCATCTTTCTAGTGGGCCTATTTAATTACTCTATCAGGATACCAGGGTATCTGCTGCATCCAAGTGTTGTCCACGCAGAGTTAGGGCTGTTACATGGTGAGGGCGTTTTATGCGTTTGGAAATCCCGCAATTTTGAAGAAGTGGTTTTATATTTTTAAATATAGTTTTCACCAAACTGTATACGAAAGCTATCAACAGGTCCCTATATAACTATAAATTTTAAATAAAAAATAAAAATAAACTACGCTTTACGCCAATATTTGTACTTCTAAGATTAAAGTAAAGCGATAGAAACCTAGAAATAGCCATCCTTTATAAAATAAAGTCATTTTTTTGATAGGGGTCACAACAGAAAATTTGAAGCAAATGCGGGATTGTTTTTTAAAGTTTTACATAAGTTACCAGACTTTTCTTAAAAAACTTTAAATTTAAAGTTTAACCTCTTTAACTTTTCAAAACCTAAGCCTAAATTTTGTTGATAACCATTTTAAGAAATATCAAACCACCTTTTAAATAGTCCAGAATATCGAAACAGCTGCAACGCTTTCAGTGCTCCCCCATGTAACACCCTTAGTGTAAATAATCTGAATTACCAGTCGTCACAACGCTTCAATGAAAACCATTAATCACTATCAAATATTACGAATTAGAAACAGAAAATTAAAAAAAATGTCTTGAGATCGTTACCTAACTATGACGTTGCAACATAGGATTTCACATGTTTAAGTATTTACGTCTTATTTGGCAAGTTGGAACAAAGACGGTACATTCTTAATATAAATCTAGACATCTTTACAATGTCACAGAATTATTAATTTTTATCTTGAAGTAAATTTTTTTGCAAATATTTGTAAAAAAAAATTGTTTAAAGCCTGAGCTCTTTGATTTATTCAAAAAAATGCCCAGCAGGAATCTTCTTGCCAGGATATAGATTAAGATTCTATGGATGCATAAAATGTTTGTCTGTCTAGAATAGGAAACAAAAATATTTAGAAGTGAAAGCCAATATCAAATGGGAGAATGAGTGTTTATACTCGTCAGAGGAAGAGTATAAATGTTTAAAGTAAATAAATAGGAAGCCTTGCACTGTGAAATGCTCATTTTCTTCCTTTTATTTCTATTTCGTACATTGGCGTATAAGCGTGATAGATTGTAGATTTCCTAGATGCGTCAAGTTAAAACGCAACCCGCTTCGCGAAATAACTCTGAATTAACTAAGTAGGCAACGTCTTTATGTCTGTTAATAAAGTTCACTATGTTATAATATAATAAAACGTTAACTTTCTTGGTTGTCCAAATCAGAGGGTTGTTATAAAAAATACTTTGAATGTTTTGTGATTTTTTTGTGGGCAAATCTTCAGCTCAAAGAGCTCAACAAAATTGTAATACATCTGTAATCCTGTCTTAATATCGTTCATAAGTTCACTGACTAAAATAAACTATATTTAGATGGCGGCTTTGCTTTTAACAATTTGTAAACTTTGATATAATAATCATTAATGTAAACGCTTTTTTTTTAAATGGATTAGTTTAACTCAGAAAATTTGCTGTTGAAATAAATTATCATTTTCTGTATCGTGGCTTCCACTTTGAATAATTTTGAAATTTTGAATTTTTTGATACGTTCTTGTTGTGTAGTTTTTTTTAAACATTATTATTTTTTTCCCCTTTTATTTTCTGGGCTATGTGCTCTTTGGTTGACAAAGATATTTCTCTTTTCTCAATTTTTCTGTAACAGTATTCCTTGTTTCCAATAATATGAATAAGTAAGTAACAGTGTATATTATTTTATTCATGATAGATTTATTATTTATGTAGTCTTTCTAAAACAATGTACAGGCCTATTATCTCGTTTCACAATCTTACAAGTTTTTAGTAAATGTCTATTTTAAGATAAAAAGAGGGAGAAATTCTGTGCGGTGCACCGTAATATTTATTTTTAAATTGTTTACTTGTGTTCTAATAGTGTTTGAGTTGTAATTAAAAGTTGTTCTCCCGGAAAATATGTGTTGTGTGACTTTTCCTCTTTTCCTCTTTTCCTCTTCATTTGTATTACATCTGAACTCCACAAGAGGGAGGGGGAGTAATAGAAGATAATCCTGGATCTTGTATCATCAAACGAACCCCACTTGAACAGATTGGTTTATTTTTCCAAGGACGCTGAGAGAACAAAAGCTAGCCATTAAAAGAGAGTAGAATAAAGCCAGACGCAGCAAATGAGTTGCGACACTTTTAGCTACGAGCATTTTGTTTTACTCTTTTTAAATATTTCTGAACCTTACAATTTTTTTTTCTGGACACTATAATTATCTTAGTTGCAAGTGCATCTATCTACTGAGCTAGATGTACAAAATTCGATTTCCGGTGAGGTCAGGAAATTCATAATTAGGGATGAATTGACGGTTAGAGAAGAACGGATAATAGGCCTGCATTAAAATTAAGCTAGTTTGTAAGTCATGTTTTGATATAATTGGTGGCATCAGAAAGTACACGCTATTTTTTTCATATGATACAAATTTTTTTAAATTTGCATGATCTAGTGTCAGAACTGACTAGAGCGATTTAAACAAATTTAAGAAGATTTTAATAAAATCAAACCATATTGGTCTGTAAAGGGCACGGAAAACCAGGATGTAATATAAAAAACCTTAGTACACTCAGTCGGTATAGTATCAAGAATTTTAAGATAAAATTCCGTTATTTTATTATTGATACCAATCCCGCAACTATAAGTTCATAGCTTTAAGCTTTTATTTTTTAGGAAATATATTTTAGTGTTTGTCCTTTTAATTTGAATACACACGACGAGGAAGAAATTCTTTAAAGTAGTGTACCAGCATTTGTCTGGAGAGAGCATGTACAAAGTACAGCATTTGGGAGCCCTCCTCGCCACATTACCCTCAAATTCATCCGGATGGGGTTAAACCTTTAAATGTAAGCTCCGTAAGAATAAAAATCTTTTTAAAATGCGATAAAACCCAAGTTAATAATTTTTATGAGAGGATTTTCTCACCGGTGGGCTCATAGTCAGTCACGT
This sequence comes from Timema bartmani, assembly GCA_902151455.1. Classification (NCBI taxonomy): domain Eukaryota; kingdom Metazoa; phylum Arthropoda; class Insecta; order Phasmatodea; family Timematidae; genus Timema; species Timema bartmani. The sequence goes on along the minus strand of CABFWB010007503.1, from coordinate 19,215 downwards.
TTGAACTAATTCTCCAGTGACAAGGAGGTCAGAATTCAAATCCCATCCGGATGTACTGAGGGTATATTTTTCTAAATTGTCTCCCCATCTTCCTCTAGCCAAATTTGGGTGCATCATTTCCTTTCAAATTCTACCCTCCTTATATTTATAATACTAATAGTTCTGTGAATAGTGGACCTCACTCCCTCAATTAAATTTTTTTTAGTCAATTATGTTTAGAATTATGTCATGTTCTTATCGTTACTACAATATTAAGATTTCTCTTTGGATTTAAAGTTTTAATATCGACCGTGAATACTCCTTAGATTTGAAGTTGATATTTTTCCTTGGTTATCAATTAAGATAGGAAACAAATATTTCTAGGTATATTCAATAGTACGCTATATTCATAAAGCATAATCACTGCACACAAAGTTTAAGACGTTAGTTTCTCAACTTATGTCAACATTTACAAAAATACACCTTAACTACTCGATCAACTGCTTAGGATTTTGAATTCAAATCATTTGAGGTGAGCTAGTATACCAAAAATCTTTTGAGTGGCCGCCATTTTGAAAACCGATAAAAAGATCGCAAAATTATTTAGATGCATCGTTCGGTCTAAATTCAAATAATGCTGATACTACTTTTTGCTAAAATTTGTTCAAACATTTGGCTGTTATCGCGGAATAAACGTTCGTACAGACAGTCGAAATGCCAAATGATCGAGTTAAAAAGGACCTTGCTGCGTTCGCTTTATGCGTTTAGTACGAAAGAGTAGTGAAAATCAGTGCTATATTTTTTTAAATACATACAAGCCTATAGGACTATACAGAGTATTTAGTCACGTGACCACAGAAGTAAACAACATGAAATGGCTTTAGACAAACATGGCGTGCTGTATTTTTGTCGTTATAAACACGTTGCTTAGCATTAACACAGTTAAGGGTTGTACAAATAGTACTTTTCAGATTTTTTTATGGCTTTCCTAGATAATGTCGACATTTATTTCATCCCTATCTACACACGCACGCACAGTTATTAAAACATTAAAACATAAAAAAAAGTATTTTCTTTTCTCACGCTATTGGATTATCTAGTAGTGAATGCGGTGTTTTTTACAATCCCTTTTGTCCACATTTACCCTTTTGAAACTGGCATCCCACTTTCCCGTATTCCCGCCCTTATAAGAATAAAATAAAGTTTGAAAGAAAGTATTTTATATCTTAACGTACCACTTCAATATACAATACAGTAGAGTAGATAATAGAGTTCAAAACTTATATAACTATCTATAATATAATTCCCTAACGTGTTTATGACATAGCACAACCTCTATAAGCCCCTAGATGACCTAGAAATTTAAAACTTCACACACGAGACTACGGCACATTAAAACCTAACAGAATTAAGATTTTTTTAAATAATTTTCTGTCGAATTTTTTTAACAAAATAAAACACTTTAAATTTAGTGTTTATAATTCAAGTGGTTTCGAGAAAGGCCTATTTTCAATCCCCTTTTATCAAAAAGAAACCCCTTGTAAGAGTGAGTGAAGGGTTTTCTTTTTTCAGTTAAAATAAAAAGATAGGTTGCATCCTAATTATTCAAGTTTAGTTCACCTGTAACCAACATGCTTATGATATAACCTTCAAGGACTTTTTTTTTAATCAATATAGGCTCAAATTTCGAATTAAAAAATAAAGTTTGTTAAGATTAAATTCAGTTTAACATTGAAGATAACTTTTCAAATATATCATGTGAAGCTCGGTTTAAGTACTCTAAGATCGGATCTATTTTTGTATTATTTAAATAACGGTATTGGAAGGATATTTTATTTATTTATTTGCAGCTCACCTTGCTAACCACGTGGTCTATACAAATATTAATTACTTGGTAGGGTTAAGACAAGTAAGATTTAATTCAGAGAAAATGAACCACCCATCTTGTAAAGCCCCTTCTACAAACTACGTATCCATAGGTCCGTAGACAGTTGTTTTTAGAAATTCTATTCGCATCCACACAGTCCGTATCCTTAATCAGATGACCGTGCCAACCAATTAGATAGTCAGAGAGTTCATCCAATAAAGTTCTTGGAAATAAAATCGTCTAAAGCAAGGAGCAACCGCCAAGAAGTCAGCTGGTCAATAAGATAAACAAAAATAACTTGTTTTGAGAAAAATAAAATCATAATATACTTGAAATGTAAGTTAATTAAAATTAAAATAAATAAATTTATAACATTAGTTGAATCTATCAAACTTATAATTATTCTGAAAATTGAAAAATTACACCTGGACACGGGAATCGAACCCGAGACCTTTGACTTAGTATGCCAATGCTCTAACACTGAGCTATCCAGGAGTCATCCCGTATCTAGGGTCATTCTTCACTCATATTTTAAGGCAGAGTCTATGATGGACGTGTGGAAATCGTCAGCTTTATTACTCTGCACGTCCATCATAGACTCTACCTTAAAATATGAGTTTAGAATGACCCTGAGCACGGGATGACTCCTGGATAGCTCAGTGGTAGAGCATTGGCGTACTACGCCAAAGATCCCGGGTTCAATTCCCGTGTCCAGGTGTCATTTTTCAATTTTCAGAATATGATATCTAGATGGTGAATTCCTCTCTAAAATTAATAACAGCTTCGGCTAATTGATTCTTAATATTATCCGTACAATTAGAATAATAATTGAATATATGTCAAGGGTGTCCTGTAATTTAATGACAGCTTTCTCCCTTCGCTTAAAAAGTTTGTCATCTAATGCCGATATGTTCATGATATAAATTCAAGTACCTGGTGATATCACCTTATGAAGAAAATTAAACTATATTCATACCAGAGTAATATTTTATTTATTTTGACAAAAAAAAGTTTTGCTACAAAAACCGCAAAAACACAATTCTTTTCTCGCGTCTTTTACATTAACACGGATCACTTCTTCCCCGGCTAACCCGGACTTGGTGAGCCTAATATTTATTCCGCGTGACCACCGATGCGGGTAAGGACAGTTTATATTAAGATACTAAATTTTTTTGAGGTAAACTTTGATAGCATTTTACTATATTATCGGCATTATTCTATTGGTATTGACTATTGAGACGATATATCAAAAGGGACAGCTGCGGATCACATGACCTTGACGTATGAATATATAAAAGTATCTTTATGTTTTTTTGCAGCTCTAATATGCTTTAATTACTACCATGTCTTTACTATATTGACGCTTTGGAATTACCTCATAACTATATCAGAATGGCCGTAATTCTACTCTTGATATCAATTAAGGTGTAAAATCCCGGTTAACAATTAAGTTTGAGTTAACTAGGCATTTGCCTTCTTTGTTGATTAATATAATTGATTGTGAATACGCTATTCTTATTACTTAGGCTTATTCGACTATTAATATTTTATTATACAATTTTAGCAAATGTATAATTATAATATAAGTTATAAATAATGATTCAATGATTTCACATAATTGGAGTTCACGAAATATAAGAGGTAAAACTTCCTATTTTATTATTTTCACATACTATTGTTAAGGTAAAGTAGTTAATGCATGTGGCTGATGTTTAGTTTAACTAGACATTCATATGAGCTGTACACAAGGCATTTTTTTAATAACCATTACTGTTTCCAGCCTGTGGCTTGGGTCAGTTTTTTAGGCCTATTCAAGTAATATATTTGTCCACTACCGGCTTGATAGGCCTATTGTAGCTTCATGTGCCTTATAATATAACTTAATATTAAGACAAGCACAACATCAAGTCCCCGAACGTCATGTTTATCAATGTTAAAAGGTAAACCCTTATTTTCATTAATAATACATTTTTGATCATGCCGGGAATCGAACAATAGGCATACAAGCTAACAACTGAGCTAAGGTGTCGGACCACAGAATTAAATATTTATCATATTGATAGTATTATTCTTATTAATATTAATATTTAATATTAATGTCTATATTTTATTAATACAACCCGCTTCGGTGGTTGTATGGTCTAAGGCACTACTCCCGCAATAGACTAGACTGCCGATGATGGGGAGACCGTGGTTCGAACCCGGTCGTGTGTACTGACGGTGGTTTTACCTAAATAGTGTCCCACTCAAATGCGGGTATACCTCCTATAAATTCAATCATCCTTCACCTGTAACCTGTTAGCGTAATTAGTACACAAGCGTACAATCTGAATGGGTAGTTATACGTTTTGATAATAAAATAAATAATAAAATAAATTCATTGAAATATTTATATTATTATTAATTTTATTGATAAAAATTTTAAATACGATTTTTTATTATCACAATACTTTCTCTACCTGAGGTGTTGTACGAAAGTAAAAGTATGTTTGTGTTTTATGAAAGATCCATCTCCCAGAAATATTACTATAGAATGTCTCAGTACACTGGATAAAGTCTAGACAAGAGAAACGTCCAGTTGGAACTACCGAAAATAAACAATGCGCCTAAGAGGCGTCTAGCTTCGTGCGTGCTTAAAGTCACCCGGGATTAAGTTATGTGTTTGCCGTCTCGTTAAGACGGTCGTGAAGCCGATAACATTTGTGCATGTCAAAGTATGATAGTTATTATTGTTTACCACTTGCATTTTTAAGCCTTTAATTCGGAAACTCATAGCCTGAACTGCACATATAGCTTGTTTGAACCAAAAGTAATAGAAAATCCCTGTACACTTTTATCCAGAAAACTATGCTAATACCATTAAAATGTGTTCAAAGTTTCAGAGTACAGCGCCGGGAGTGTGAAGCTATCCAAGCATGCGTGTATAACAGGCTGCATAGGAGCTAGGCGCGTGGCACTGCACATGTAATAATGGCTAGTATACCTCAGTTTTAGCTTATGTGGTGCTGACTGACAGTTCACAGCTGACTTCTAACAGTCAACATTTAGGTATATACNGCTAGTATACCTCAGTTTTAGCTTATGTGGTGCTGACTGACAGTTCACAGCTGACTTCTAACAGTCAACATTTAGGTATATACCTAAATTTTGACTGTCAGAAGTGACAACTGCTAAAGACATGTTTTTTGCAGATCATGTGGTTCGACGTAGGGATACATAATTTGGTCTGGTAGCTTTTTAAAGCCGTCAGAAGTCAGCTGTGAGCTGTCAGTCAGCACCACATAAGCTAAAACTCAGGTATACTTACTGTGATGTAGGACCGTTAATAATGAACCTCAGAACGTATTCGCATTTTTAGATGTACTGGTGTGTTGTTTAGTATTGACTGTGGTATGTTCTGCTGCCGTGCTCCAAGATGTTGAGGTGTGTAGTAACGAGCACCTAACTCCTATGCAACTTGCTTTACACGCATGCTTGAACAGCTTTGATCTCCGGGCACAGTACGCCAAAACTTTGAACACAATTTAATGGTATCAGCATAGTTTTACAGATGTAAGTGTACAGGTATTTTGTATTACTTTTTATTCAAACAAGATATATGTGCAGTTTGGGCTATGAGTGTTCGAACACCCTATATATTTATTTGTGAATACATGAGGTAGTAGTTTATCAACCTGAGTTACACAAAGTCATCTTAAGGGGAAGGTAAATTTTTAAATATACCAACATACACATATATAAATATATAAGACTTGGGTCGAATACATTATTTTAAAAATCCTAATCTCGGATCTTAATCTTTGAATAAACTACAAACATAAGAGGAAATATAAATATAATATAATAATATAAAAAAAGAATAGTAACTAAATATTAACATTCTTTCATTTCATTCAGCTAAGTGTTAAATTACTGGTCTGGGGCCTGTTTATTCAGTTACTCCTATAGTTATAATTGTTTCTAAACCACCAATGAGCAATATTAGATCGATAAAACCAATTTTACTTGAAAAATTGAAAAAATATTTTTTTTAAGGATTTGAGTCTAAAATCCGAGATTTTCTCGAAACCTCAAATTTCAAATAACCTGATGGATTCAAGGGTCCATCCCTAATATATTTATACTTCTCATTTAAAACTAATTAGTTATTTGATAGTTTATTTTGGGTGTAAGATATTTTAGATGTAGATTATCAAGAGTTTATATAAACTCTTCACCCAAACTTAATTCACAGCATCTGTGGGCAGAGAGAAACACAAAACTTAGTAAAAGATGAACGAAAAAGTATAATCTTGCATTACTAAATGAATGCGTATAACCCGAACGGGTAGTAAGACGCGGTGCTAATAACAATTACTAAATGAAAGATGAGGCTAGGCGCAAAAACTTTCGGAGTACGCAACTATAGGTTTGTACGTGTACAGCAAGTTGCATATAATTAGTATGGCAGGAGCAACATGTCTGAGGGGTGATCGAGCGTTAAATGCAACCTACGGATACTGTTTTGACCAACTTGAACCATGATGTACCCACCTGGTAATATACTAATTGTTGCAACTGTTGTATACTGTATAAATTACAATAACTTTGGGGGTACATAGTTGAAGATAAATTATATATTCGGGTATGCGAACAAAAGTTTGGCTCTAAGCTGTACTGAAGGTGGTTTTTCCACTCTCCCCCCATGCAAATACGAGTGAACTTCCTCTATATCCAACCTAACCCATTAGTCTGGCTACTAAATATGTGTGGTGCAAAAAAAAACTTGTTTAAGGCATCAATCTCTCAATAAACTGGAGTGCTGGTAGGGATGTAAAGGATTGATTTCATATAAACGCACTCCTCGTTAGCACGAGGAGAGAATAAGAACTTCACAGTGAAAATCATATTTAAATTAACCCCTTAATAAAGGGGTGCCAACCCCGATCTTCGCGTGAAAGGTAACTAAGTCAAAATGACTAAACACACAACGCCTAGCTCTTTATACAGACAGGCAACCACTGTAGGCTTAAGATTTAACTCGACGCTGTTTAAGAAATAGCACCATATCTCAGTGGTCAGATGGTCTAAGGAGTCAAGTTTGTCGTAAAGAGAAGGCTTAGGCTCGAATACAGGTCAGGCACACTAAGGAATTTTCAATATTTGACTCTTTTCTGAGTTTAGTTCATCCCTTTTCCATGATGTATCAGGTGTATTTTCTCTTGGCTATCCTCCTAATCCTTTCATTTATATTATATCGTTTACAGCCCTGGTCCTGAAAGTACTAAATACAAAATAAATCAGCTATATAGACAAAAGAAAAGTGTTTTATGAATAAAATTGAAATTTGTATATTTTATGTTATTGGTTTGAGTCCAAAATAATGTAGAGTCCGATTATGATATGAATAAACATTTTTTTTACACTTAAGATGTTCATATACTCATACGTCAAATCATATGATGTGCAGATGTCACTTTTGATATTTATTATTAACATCTATAAAATAATAATAAATAGACTGTTCACATTTTATGCTGCCAAACATCGCACATATTTGATGGGCCTTTTTATCCTTTTTTGATAATCAATCTCCGGTGAGTAAAGAGTAAAAATTAGGTGCACCAAGCTCTATTGCTTAACTTCCACAAATAATGCCTATTTTACAAATTACGTTATCCTAGATGATGAATTTCTATAACGTTTATAAAAATAAGAATCGGGCCGCAAGTTAGGCATGCGCCTGACATAAAGCACATTTTAACATACCATAGTAATGGTGTTTCTGGGCTACAACAATATTTAGCCCAGTTTGCGGAAATATTAGCCAGTACTAATGTACTGTTGCCAAGGGGAAGCCCAAATGTACTAATCGTACATCCTTTTTGTGGAGGCTCTTTCCATATCCCGATGAGATGAGGAGATCATGGTAGTAAATAGGATAGGATGAAGATAATGAAATTCTTAACTTAAGTTAAGCCTACTTAATCAAACGTTGACAACCATGAGAATTATTCCCCTTTCAAGAAAAATCACTCGGTACCAGCTGGGAATCGAACCCGGGATCTCGAGGTCAGCAACCAGAGGATCTGACCACTGTACCATAATACATACTACACCACAACATACCATAATACAGGATGTTTCACTTTCTTTAGGCTCCTAAGTGCTTTTGATACATCAATTACGTTCATTAGTTTAAAAACTATAAGGGAAACTCTGGGGCCGACGAGCGAGGCACCCTGTATATAACGACTCTTTAATCGAGTGCTTAGAGAAAATGACCATAAACATTATCTGAACGGTAAAAATATATAAACGTTAAGCTTGGGATGTTTGATTATTGTTTGGTAATGAACGAACACGAAGTTATTTTGTTCTAGTTTGTAAACACCGAACTTATTCGTCGCTATCTAAAGGCAAATTGACACGTGTTATTTTCAAAGCTTTTAGCGGCTTCCCCCTGATAACTATACAAAGAGTACACCACTCCGATGATACTAATCATGTGCGTTGTCCCAACGATGCGCTTACACGATGGTAATGGCCGGTAGCGACCCTCTTGTTACACAAAGAGCGCGGTGACGTGTAAAGAATAACATTAATTTTCTCTCCTCCTAATGATACCCGTTCGGGTAGTATATATATATATATATATATATTCGATTACATGTGCCCACGTTTGCGTGTTTGGGGAGCAGGAATGCCCTTAGGAAGATAAATTTTACGGTGCACTGCAAATACTTTCTCCTTTCTTTACCAAAAAATAAAGACCTTTCTTATAACTAATAATATATGTGAACCTTATTAATATACATTGTTACAGAAACATAATGGGAAAAATTCTTTTTTTTTATTCCAACGAATAGCGTAAATGAAATGAGATATACTTTTATAAAAATTAAATAGAGAAAAAGAAACATAATTGTTCATCAAAGAGAACAATCCTCACTTCCCAAATTTCCATTTAAAAAAATATATATATTTGCTTATAGAGCGGAAACTATTGGTGTTATATCAAATATATTTTAAATAAAAGTTTATTATTTGTAATAGTCCTACCACTTTGCAAGATCACCTTTGTGGTCTGGTGGTGAAAGATCCCGGCTACAGATCCAAAGGTTCTGAGTTCGATCAATGGCACTTCCAGAAAAGTTCTGTGAAGCAGTGAGAATGGAACGGTGTCCAACTCATCCTTATGAGGACAAATGTGGAGCTACTTTAATAATACGTAGCAGCTCCGCTCTATAGAACTGAGATTAGTGGCTGAATGTTTCCTTGTGCTGACTACATGACAGCCTCTATCAGCAGAAGTTGGCACTTCCATCGCAAAAGGTAGCAGCCTTTTGGTTGATATAGCTCGATTACAAAATCCCGTAATGGAGGTTTTTTTTACAACTTTGAAATGCAAAGTTATTTCGTATCTTAAAAATTTGTGGAGATAGGATCAGAATTGGAGATATCCGTTCAAATAAAGTTCCCTTTAAGTCATGTTTCCAGGAGAGTGAGATATGTTATTTTGTTTGTAATGTTAAACAATTTTAATTAAAATATTTAATGCAAGTTTGGATAAAATTGCTTTTTTTTCTCTTTCCCCCCATAATTTTAGGATTATATATAATAATTTCAAAAGTCCCTCAAGGAAATCTTATGAAAACCCTACATACAATACTTTAGACAGATCAGTAAAATTGTTTCGTCCATAGGCCCAGGATGCAAAGATGCGAAAGCCACTTTACATGTTCATGGGGGGGTCGTTAAACGTCGACATCTTTCAAAACATTGAATATGATTTTATTGGAGATTTCAATATTTACTCTCTCCAAGGGCTCATTATGAAGTAAAAACACCCCACCAGGATTCGAACCCTGATCTACCCAGTGAGCCTGACATTAAAGCGGACCATACACGGGATGGCGAGGTAGACCACGGACACTTGGATATCATTCTGATCGAGTGCTTGGTTACACTTCTCAAGTGCACGGTTTGAGTTCTATAATCTGAGTGTTTTGTTGAAATGGTTTTTTTTAGCAATGCGTCTTAATAACCGTTCGGGTTTTATGCTTAGGTACTACTACGCTAATGGTTTTAGGGGTTAGGAAGGTTATATTTATAGAAAGTGTACCCGTATTTATGTGGAAACACATTTTAGAAAAACCACCCTTTGTACACTCCACCGAGATTCAAATCTCAATATCCCTATCATCGGCATTCTATTCTATTGCGAGAGTAACGTGTTAGACCATGTGGCCACCAAATTGTTTTTTTCTTATCATTGAGTAAAAATATCACTGAATCAAAAACAATTGTTATCTCTGATGATGATGATGATGATGATGATGATGATTTTAAGAGTAGACGGAAGAAAAGGAATACTCGTATTTGGGCTATTGCGAAAGAGGAGATTTTTGGAAATGAAGATTAACAAATTTGTCGTGGGAAAACTTGACTCACAATCACCAATATGCATTCACTCCGGCACGTCTGCTTCTATTGAGCCTGCGCACGAGCTCGATTACCAACCTTGATATGCACACCATGCAAAAATATCAAGATTCTCCTGACCGGTGTCGTGACGTGGCCCGCACGCCATGCAATGCACGCTATTCACCACGCGCTGCCCGTAAGTGCATTATTGAAGTGCAGGGCACTTACGTGTGTGGGCCGCTTAAGACCACCTGCCCACCGGGCAAGAATAACATTTTAGAGAATGAGGTAAAGTAATGTGTGCTTACAAGTCAAGGAGTCGCTTTTATATCGAAAGATTTTATTTTATCAGTGTGTGTCCTTTAAAAATACAAGAATTATGTCTTATATTATTTAATTATTATATTTAATTAATTAATGTATTTATATTTATTGTTATTTTAATGTGATTCATTTGTGAAGGTATCAACTTAGTCTTGTTGAATAGTGCTCCCAATTTATATAACATCTACTACTTTAACAATATAAATACCGCTTCGGTGGTCGCGTGCTCTAACGCGCTACTCTCGTGTTGGACTATACTGCCGAATACGGGGAGATCAGAGTTCAATCCCGGTTGGGTGCACTGGGGTTATTCGTAAAATGGTTTTCCATTCTCCCTCCACGTAAATGCGGGTGAATTTAATCTAAATTAAGCCTTGCTAGTCCCTAAACCACTAGTATAATTAGTACTTAAGCGTAAAACCCGAAGAAGTAGTAAGACGTGATGCTAACAATTATATATATATAATCTTAATATATATAATTCTTCTGTACGTGTGTATGTCACTGAACTCCTCCTAAACGGCTGGACCGATTTTGATGAAATTGTTTGTGTGTGTTTGAGTGGGTCCGTGGATGGTTTAGATTCACAATTGGACCCGGTAGGTGGCGCTGCAATCGGATTCTAGGATTTTTTTGGATTTTTTTGGGAGAAATTTTTTTTTTAGATTTTTTGCATATCAGAGCATGTAACCACAAAATTTCACCCACCATCCCCCAATATTTATAATAATGAATATAATATTAATAATTGACCGTTAAAATCTTCTGAAAAGTTCATGAATAATTGAACTTCTGAGAATAATTCATAGTTATGTTTGTTTTTCGATACAGCTGATATTTGTGGAGTTGTGGGCGAAATGCCAAAAATGAAAAGATGTTTTATTTTGTATGTTGTCTTGACAAACACTGAATTTGTAATATTTGTGTAACTCACTAATTGGAGTTTATTGTGAATTTGTAATTGTGATGATCACATAGTATTTGTTTTATTATCGAAACCAATTATGCCACCCAAACGAAAAGCCAACGTTTCGGGCAGGACAACGTCTGTCGGGTCCGCTAGTATATATATATATATACGACTGTAAGTGCATCAAACTATTGAGGCGTTAATCAAATATGATATTACTAGCAGCCCAGCATGAGAATTGGGGAAGGCATTGAACTTTCAATTCAACTGATAATCGTTAACTAAGCAGTATTTCGACCCCCTTGGGTTAGGATTCAGCTTCCTGATTGGTTCAGTGGATCACGAAGATCATGGGAGTGGACCTGAGGCCAAGATGGCGCGGGGAAAAGCAAAGAGGAGTCCGTTGGAAGCTGCCGAGTGAGTTAGATGGTTCATAGTGTGACGTAAGAGTCCGTGGTTCGAGATCATCTAGATCCGCCTCGGATACCTCTTGAGAGAAATCTGTACCACCAGCATCGGTGATGTGCTAGGATATGTGTGACTCTGTTGTGTTGAATGATCGGACTGACCTACTGGTGACCTGGATACTGGTAGGTCTATTATTAGGACACTCATATCTATATACATTTCCCTGTCCCTTCCTATCTGAAACCTTCCAACTGTTGTGTCAAGTGTAACTTTCACCCTTCAATTTAATAAACAGCCCTGTAAAACCCAAACGTATGTGTGTTGTGACTGATCCACCCCCTCTCAACGTAATACTTCTCACGCGGGCGTCACAGGAGGGGGGCAATTGCATACCATTACTTTATTTGATCAATATGTGTCCAATAGATATTTAAAAAAACAAACAGATAAAGAACTAAAATGACAGAGGATTAGGATGTATTTTTTGTATCAAAATTTCCCTGTAAATAGAGACAAAAGACCTCTAGAGATGATAAACCAGCCTCAGTACACTCAGCCAAAATTATAACAATGATTTCCCCACGGCAAATAATCCATTAAAATGGAAGAGGGATGTCCAGCCAGTCGAATGTCAACCAAAATAAAACTCTCTTTAGCTTAAGTGAGAAACAGAGAATTGAAATGTTATTTTAAGTTTTTTTTATTTGTTTTTTCGCTTTTTGAAAATTTCAAGGATAACCTGGTAAAATATTATTTTGAGTATTTTTATTCATGGCGTGTAAATTATCTAAAAGGTACAGTTCATGACTTACAAACTAAAATAATCAAGGAGAGTAATCCTAAAACCACACATCCAGCCTTTGCGCTTGAATATATTCTTTTTAGAGTTGGCTCGAGTCCACTATTCTAAGATCTCGAATCTCGAATCAGAATATTTATTTTGCCAACAAATCGTAAATATTGGAAAAAAATCAAGTACATTAGAGTCAATTGAAGTACAATTTAATTATAATATTAGATAATATACCGCTATTGAGTGCCCGATAGTCATGTACGGTTTGGATACACGGACCACGACTCAGGGTTCGGCCAGACTGACAAGCGTGCGAGCGAGCGCGCAAGCGACTGGGTGACCAAACTGGCGAGCGTGCGAGCGACCGAGCGCGTAATTAGCAGATAGCTCTCTATAGTTGTTGACGAGGAGGCTACGAATCTTGGCTCAGTGAAATGAGGGTGGTTTTTTGACAAGTGATTTATTGTTGTGGTTTTCTCATCCTCACTCCACGCTAATAGTGATTCTTATTTGTAAAGGCCTACTTTGATAATATTGAAGTATTTTAACATATCAGTTATATATATACATATAGGTATGGTTTATGATCTTACCAATTAAATTAGGCCGTTAGTAACAAGTGTGCTAAACCTAGATATTAATAAAAATGTCAAAATTATAAGTTTTCCTAGCACTCGATGAACCAACATACAATAATATTGCCTAGCCTTGTTAACTATACTGTACCGGGTCGAGCGCGCGCGCTTGAAAAGTAGAACCAGTTCTATCTTTCAAGCGAGCGCGCTCGTTCGCTCCAGTCTGGCCACCTCTCATTACAACCAATGTGTTCTATCTTATATTTTAGTCGCTCGCTCGGTCAGTCTGGCCGCCCCCTCAAAAGGGATAAGGAGAGACTGAGGGCCTTTGATAGGAAGGTCATGAGGAAGATTTGGGGTCCAGTAAGAGAGGATGATGGATAAAGAGAAATAAATAAACAGGAAATATTATATGAGCTGAAGGAGCAGCCGGATGTATTTTTTTTTAAATGAGCTCAAAAAGGATGTATGGGCAGGGTATGTAGCCAAAATGCAACCGGAAATAAGTCCAATAATTTTCATGGATGGCAAACCCAGCACTCGAAGACATCAGGGGTGAACCGTAACAAGATGGAGTGACGATGTGGCTGGAAATAGTAAAGTAGCAAGGAGGGAGATTGGAGGTGGAAGGCTCAGAACAGAGCCTTGTGGAGGCAGATTATGAGGTCAGCCTGTGATCTTCAAGGTCTGTGATCACCGATGATGATGATGATGATTATTATTATTATTATCACCGCGTTCGGGTTATACGCACTTACGTTAATGTGTAATGGGTAGGGTGATTATGAGATGAAATGGAGGACCCACAGTTTAGCGTGGGATCCGAACCACGGTTGAGGCCTGGCATTCCTCACATTCACANGAGGCCTGGCATTCCTCACATTCACAAGTTGTGATTAATACACGTCTTGTCAGAGGTGAAGGAAGGGTTTGGTAATCAGATAAATCTGTGCCGGGACCGAGGATTGAACCCCGGACCTTCAGCACATAAGTACAACACCTTACCCCTAGACCACCAGGTCACCTACTTCACCGCTAATCAATCGATCAATCAAAAATAGTGACTGAATGTTAACATTCCTTGATATAACAAATTCATTATAACGTTTATACATTCAGTTAAGTGTTAAATCAACGGTATGGGGCCTGGTTGCTAAGTTTGCCCTATAATTATGTTGGGTATGGACAACTAATAAGCAGTGAAAGCATCTATTCAGAACGTAATTTTTTTTTCAAATCACGAATTTGATAGTAAAAAATATTACAAAATTCTCAAATTTTTCTAATCTCTAATATTCTTTAGGCTTCTAGGATTGGAGGGTTTAAATATTTGAATGACATCCCCAATATATTTTGTATTGGATATAAATAGCCTTTATACAAATAATTAATATTCTCATCATCTTCAATCAGAATCAAACCCTGACCACTAAACATGAACGAGGAAAGGCATTTTAAAGAGGTTTTTATCAACACTATATATGAATCGGTCTTACCATATAACACTCTGATGGGACGAAAGCATGTTATCCCTTTTTAGTTTCAGTTTTGTCTCAAAATAATTTTGATGAAGAATAAAATATGACTCATCACCCGCACTTGCTCATCAGGCGTTGGTCTTGTCTTGTCTGGTTTACCGGTTGTCAGTTATAAATACGTACTCTAGATTCTACCCTTCTTCATCCACCTCTTATTGGTGTAAATATTTGGATAGCCTGGACGGGTAATAAAAGGCAGATACCAAGAAGACGAAAAAAAAATCGAAACAATTTGTGTGATTTTGATCAAAATAATAATTTCACTCAAGGCACGACTTTCTGTTCACTCACATTTCCATTGGTCCAAAATAAAAAAAATTTAATTCGCGTATTTTTTTGTACTACCAACTATAAAGCTTAAGGTCACGTGTGATTGTTTATTACTCGTTAGTGTGTGTGTGTGTGTGTAATCCAGGAATACACAATTAGTCACGCTTATTGACTCTCAAAGAGGGAAAAAATTGTACACGTAAGCAAAAGAACAACAACACTATTTTAAATTATTTCTCCTATAGCAGTTCAGGCATCAGAGTTTTGTTTCATGTTTCAACAATATGTTTGCATCTTAAAGGGGCTATATATGTTTCGTGAACACAGAAATAGCTTGAGTCCTAATTTATATAACCCTTGACCCCAAATCGCCCCAAAATGAGAACAATAAGGAAGTGGTTACCAAATTAACATTTATTGATAATACAAACATTAGAATTAAATACATACAACTGAACAAAAACAAAGAGTTTAGTGAAGAGAGAAGGATCACAAAGTCCAAGCAAGAGGGTGGACCTTAATTTAAACGTTCATACTTGAATCATTAAATGAATCACCTACAGTATCATCTCTAAGCTCACTTCTATGGATAAATAGTGAGCGTTTACGTTACAAAAAAAATATGCCCACGTCAGATTCATAACAAAAAGCATAACTAATCTCAATTAACATAATCAGTATAAAGGAGTAGATAATTTCCACGCCTGGTACGTCAGTATCACGATTACATAAGACAATATTATATATGCCCAAGAAATAGAAATTTAAATTATAAAATAGATTTATTTCCACCAAAACATGTCAATTTATAGACCTAGACAATCATCACGCGATTCCAGATAAGGATAGAAGAGAATTCAAAGGAGGGCAGAGATGGGTAAAGGCACATGCATGGAACCGATGGAAAAATTGACGCTAGCCCAGACGGCTCTATTCGGGGAACATCCTGAAAGAATTCATAACATTCTAATGAAGTATCGAGGCATCTTTGGCGTGAAACTAATGACGTCATCTGTCATGACAGGAAAGGCTGGCCCTGACTAACTAGTTTCCCTAGTCTCCCTAGTCTCCCTAATCTCCCTAGTCCCTAGTCTCCCTAGTCTCCCTAGTCAAACGGGAACGTTGAAGTGGGTAGGACGGGTGAAGTCTCTTCGTGAATAATTTGTGTGAGTACCCTGTTTTAATTAATCACGTTTGTAACATATCCATATGGGCCTAGTGTTACATTCATAGCTATTACATTTTTATTGAAAAATAACAGCTTAAAAGTGAATTCGGAAATGTTCGCTAAATTATTTTTTAGTCAACCTCAATGGCCTTGCGGTGAAGTGCTCGCCTCAAACCCAGCCGGGGTTGATGAATTATCCTTGAGCAATTAACGTCCGTAGCACAACTTCCTTAAGAGAGGAAGTAAAACCGTTGGTCCCAAGTCGATTATAGGATGTAAAATAACCCTGGAAGGTGTGAGGAAATACCTTTATCGGCAAAATTGGTGAGACCTTTCGCTCTCGCTCATAGAAATTCTCGTGAGCTGAGATAATCAGTCGGTTCAGAAAGTGCACGCTAAATACCTCAAATAAATATGAAATAATAATATTATTTTCTACCATCCACTTTGGTGGCCGCGTTATTTAAGACGTTAATCTCACAATATACTATACATTCGTTGACGGGAGATTGGGGTTTGAATACTAGACGGGTGTGTCAAAGGTATTGTTTTCCTAACTAAGTTTCCACTATACCTCCACGCAAATGCGTGTACGCTTCCTCTAAAATAAACAGGGGGCCGGTGGGGAGTGGGGGTAGAGGGCAATATGACGTTATGTTCTTATTTAGATAGGTTGAGTAGAAAAAACACAATGGGGCGATGAAAAATTATAATCAAATGTAAAACAGGAAAAAAAATCAATCATACCAGTGTCTATAACTGTGAACAAATTACGTGACCTAATAGCACAGGCTACACACACAGATCATGAAGGAATTTATAAAAAAAACAAGGAAAATCCAACTCGCCAGTTTCTATAGCTATAAACAAATCACATGGCCTCATAGCAAAGGCTACACAAATACACAAATACTGAAAATGCTATAATTTAATATGGGAACCATGAATTATCTATAGGTGGAGAATTTATCTGTCACGTGGAGAATAAATGTAATTGATTTGATCTTAATGGTGTAAATTGCTCGCTGCATATTAATTTCACAAAACTTAAGGCTGGAACGAAGATTTTTTTTTTCTTTTGGTTTTTAGTTGCTTTACTTTAATTGTTATTTAATCTCAATAAGTGTTATAATATATTTTGATATTGTGGTATATTGTATAAAACAATCAGTTAAGAAAATTTTGGATAAAGGATGAGTCTAATCAATCTTGTTAAATGTTACTGCTCGCTAGAATTATAATCAAATCGCTAAATAATTTTTTTCAAACTCTTCCCCTCCCTCTAACCTCTGTAGAGAAACGGGGGTGGGGATAGGGGGGGCAAATACACCGATGCATCTCACTCCCCAGTTCCGGTGTCTATGGTGTTTAACGTGCTATTTCTGAATCTATTGTCACATCAGCTCACGTATTGCAAACTAACTTTATCAATAAACCCACTTCAGTGGCCATTTGGTATAAGGCGTCACATTTCTCAATACACTAGAATGCCGATGACGGGAATAACAAGGTTCGAATCTCGGTTGAGTTTACTGAGGGTGGTTTTTTTACAAAAGGGGTTTCCACTCACCCTCCACGTAAATAAAGGTACATTTTTTAAAAATATAACTTTCCTCATCGATAAAACCATTAGCGTAATTAGTATATAGGTATATAATCCGAACGGGTAGTAAGACGCGGTGCCAAAAAAACTTTATCTAGGACAACACTTTATTATCTGGGAGTTTAAAAGAGAGGAGTTAAATAAATGAGAAATAAAATACATCACAAATGTATATATGTATGTATATATACATGTTTGGCCTCTTTCTACCCATCAATTATTATTATTATTAGCACCGCGTCTTACTACCCGTTCGCGTTATACACATACAACCCATCAAGGCTATCAGTATATTTATACTGATGCGCTAGGGATGAGTAATAAAGAATTTAGTGTAATGCTAGAGGAAATCAATCGAGGAAAAACTCCTCAGTATACTCATCCAGGATTCGAACCATAAGCTACTTTTTACAGACAAATCAGACTAGGCGAGTCTGACATTTATTCCGCTTGACCACCGATTCAGTTAAATAGCCACTTTACATTTCATTACAATCGTCCCACTCCTATCGCAAATAAAATAAATAAAATAGAAATATAGATAAAGATTAATTCACTTTGACATTTTTTTAAGCACCACGTCTTACAACTCGTTCGGGCTATACGCCTACGTACTAATTACACTAATGGTTCAGGGATTAATAAGGTTTAATCGAGAGGGCGTGCACCCGCATTTGCGTGGAAGGCGAGCGTAAAACCATTTATGAATAAACCACCCTCAGTGCACACGACTGGGATCGAACTCCGATTTCACCGTCTCAGGCAGTTTAGTTCAACACGAGAGTAGCACATTAGAATACGTGGTCCACCGAAGTGGGTTTTTACATTGTTATTCATTTTAATTAAGATGGGAAGGGAATGTGAGTGAAGGTAAATATTTTTGAAGTTCTTTTTAACAATTTTTTTTTCAAAATAAATTAATATTGCTTAGTATTTTTTTTTTCAAATAGCAATTTTAACACATGAGGATCACTTACATTGAAAGGGACCTTTTTTTAAATCTTTATTTGAAAATTGAGGGAGTCTGGGAAAAAAATAAGACCATCCTCAATTTTTGAACAAGTCTGTTGGAAGTGATCTTTGTTAGTTTAACTAATTAATTAAAAGTTGCTCTTATAGTCAGTTAAGACCTTAATGATAACTAATAGCGAAGAAAAATTGTATTTAATTTATATATAACTAAATTTAGGAATTTATTAGAAGTTTAAATATTGAATGTAGTCCATCTAAATCTATTAGTGTTATCACGTTTTTGCCCCGACTACTGAAGAAATATTTCATTTATTTTAGCTCAAAATGTGTTTTTCATTATAAAAACTGTAAAAATGATGGACCTTAAACTCTATTTCCCTTCCATCCCAACTTACCGGGACC
>CABFWB010007502.1:0-24314 GCA_902151455.1 Timema bartmani | reverse complement strand
GTTCACCCGACCGAGATTCGAACCTCAACCTCCCCGTCTTCGGCAGTCAAGCTCAACACGACTAGCGCGTTAGCCAACTACGCCACCGAGGCGGGTGTATCCTAGTACATATCATCTACATTCTACCTTCCTACTCCCAGCTCATTTAATATTGTTAAGTGCGTACAGCTCGGACTGCTAGTAAGAGGCTGAGCTAAAAAAATGTTAATGAGATAGGATTATGTAAATTAGAATGTAGACGAAATGTATCCGCATTTACGTGTTAGACTAGTGGCAAATAATTTGGAAAAATCCACCCAACTGGGATTCGAATGATAGCTTCCCCGTTACAGGAAAACTGATGTAAATGAACCGGACATCTACCCCACGTGTACACTGATGCAGGCATATTTGTCTTACTACCCTTTCCGGCTAGCCACAAGTTTACACTAACTGAGAAAGGAGATGAAATTTAGTAGTAGTGTGCCTGCATTCGCGCGTGAAGAGAAAGAGACACCATTTAGAGAAAATTACAGCAATAAATCTGGCTTGGATCCACACCCCAAACTTTCTGTCGCCGTCAAACTAGACAAGACGGGACTGATGCCTTTGTCCACGTGCACATTGGTGCTAAAGTTAGAGCTAGTTTGTGAGTCTGTGATGATCCTGTGTTTTGAAAGTAGTCGCAGCGTAGTCAAATAGAATACACATGTTTGTCCTCTCCACGCTCGATTATTGATCATCGAAAGCCGTACGTAATCAAGGCCCCAACCTTGTCTTGTCTCCAACACGTCAACCGACTAATATCAACAGGTAAACCACACGTCAGCTGGAACAACGCTTTAAGTTACAATTCAGCTTTTATTCAGTAATTATAATACTGTCCAGGATTATTTATAGTAGAAGACAAGTTTCTATTTCACTAAATTAAGATGAATGCCTCTAGCCTAAAGAAGATGGGTAAGAGAGGATTGGTCTAGGGGTAAGGTGTCAGACTTCCATGCTGAGGGTCCGGTGTTCAATCCTCGGTCCCGGCACAGATTTATCTGATTGCCAAACCCTTCCTTCACCTCTGACAAGTGTGTATTAATCACAACTTGTGAATGTGAGGAANTGTATTAATCACAACTTGTGAATGTGAGGAATGCCAGGCCTCCACCGTGGCTCGGATTCCACGTTAAGCTGTAGGTCCTCCATTTCATCTCACAATCACCCTACCATTTCACATTAGCGTAAGTGCGTATAACCCGAACGGGTAGTAAGACGCGGTGCTAATAATAATAATAAAGAGAGGATTATTCCAAACATTGCTCTAACTGTATAAGAAAACTAAATAAGAGAGTTTTAGTCAAAACATTGTTCTACAACATGTGTGCGATATGTAAAGCAATTATACATTGTCATCCCCCACATTGTTTTACAAGATATCAATCGTGAGATCAGTAATCAGGTGTTATCCACGACAGTGTTGAAAGTTGTTAAGACTGTAACTTACAACGTTATTCCTTGAGACACCTCATGATGGTAGCAATGTTCCCTGCTGCGGGCCTGACTGATGATCCTCCAAGGTGCACGCCGACACCTGACCAACCTTCAGCAGGTGTCAAGAGTTGAAGAGCACCTAGAGCTGGCTATTAGTGTCAAGTGCGTTTGTCGTGGTGTGGGTGGCACAAGGATAAGTGAGATGTGCGGTTTGGAGGATCGTGTGGTGGGTCTTTGCTGGGTTGATTAACGTCAACAACACCTTCATTTGGTTTTAATGAAGATTCATGAAGACACTGTTCAAATCAAATGGACATGTCATAGATACCTACATTCTCGATGCTTAAGATGGACGTTTTCAATTATCTTAAATTATATTTACGCAGCTATAAGTTAATGTTAGGCTTGTAAGCATTTACCATCGAGGTTTTTTTATTTAAAAAGTTCAAGGACCTTTAATAGCAATCATGTTTGTGTAGCCGGTTAAGTGACAATTTGTAATAAAGTTGAAAAATTGTGAATATTTAAGAAGTCAAGAGCAGATAGAATCACATCTCGTCCTACTCAAATAACGAGCCAGGGTTATTAATGACAGTCGCCAGTTAATTTTGTCAAACCTGAAAGGTATCAAGCTTACCTTACACGTTAACACAATGATGAAAATAGGCCCCGTGGTGTAGTGGTCAATTCACCTGGATACGAACCTAGGGGTCCCGGGTTCGACACCAGGCTGGTACCATGGGTATTTTTCCTTGAAACGGGAATCACCCCAACGGTCACCAGGGTTTGGTTGATTAGGCTTAAGTTAGGTTTAAGTGTTTCCACTGGTTCCACAGCCTCACACTCACTATCACCATCACCTCAGCTCATCAGGACATGGAAAAAGCCTCCACGGAAATTATTCACGATTAGTACATTCGGGCGTTACCTGGACAACGGTACATTAGTACTAGCTAATCTTACCACAAACTTGGCTACGAGTGATGTAGCCCAGACACGTATATATATAACCACTTCGGTGGCCGCATGATCTAAGGCTAAAGTCGCTATAGACTAGACTGCCGAGGACAGGGAGATTAGGGTTCGATTCCGATCGGGTATACTGAGGGCGTTTTTCCCTAAATGCCAAACGCGGTGCTAAAATAAATATTACACTATCTTATAAAAGCTACAGTCCAGTCTATAGCAAGAGCAGCGCCTTAGACCATGTGGCCACCAAAGCGGGTATAGTGTAATATTGTAATCCGTGAAGGTATTACTGCCAACGTTCAAGGTAAACGGAGTGTACGGTCAATATTATCAACCAGCCGCACCTGTGGCAAGCGGACCAAAGGGTCAAGCTCGTCTAGTTTGGTTAGATGGTGACGGGGATCTGGGTTCGTATCACCGCTAATAGTAGTGAGTGTTTTTTCCTAAATGATTTCCCATTCTACCTTCACGCAAATATGGGCATTTTCCCTCTAAATATTATCCTCTTCTATTGTATTTAAATGCTTATTGCATGGATGGGTAGTAAGACACTGAGAGAAAAAAAATCATTAGTAACATTTACAAAAATATAACCCCTTTTTTTCACTCTTTTTCCAATTTATAAGTTGTGTTAACAACAAGAAAGGCTCTAATTAGCTACTTAATTTAAAGAGCAGGAATGAAAAGGATTTTTTCTAGGAAATACACCAGCGTTAGCGGGGAAAGATAGTGGGAAAACCACCTCTTGTGGATCCAGCTCTGATTAAAATCTCAACATCACGTCACCAAGAAAGCATTTGGTTGTGAACTTCACGCTGCTATCTTCGTGACCACGGGTGTGGCCAAGGCTTAGATTAAAATTGTCAGTCTCTGTGGTTATGTCAGTGTTTTTAAGCGGTATCTAATGTGAGCTCTCTGAATCTATTGTTTATATCAGCACACGACTTACACACTATATTAACTATTATTATTATTATTATTATTATTATTATTATTATTATAGGGCCGACACAAAAGCCAATCTTCCGGCCGTTAAAGGGTAAGCCCTAATTGAACCAATGATAGTTTTTCCCCGCAGCGCCAGGAATTGAACTCGGTACCCTTAGCTTGGTAGACATACGCGTTATCGATTGAGCTAGGGAGTCAAGTTTTTATTTCATAAGATCTAAGAGAATCCTGTTAATATCCTATAAAGTGGGTGGGATGGTTCAAATAGCTTTGTAATTCTGTTTAACGCCAAGGGCGTAGATTGAGGGTAGTTGTTAGGGGAGTCCGGACCCTTCTTCAAGGGTATAAAATAGTTGTTTGGCTAAATATATAGTAATATTTTCTAGTAAACCCCTCCCCCTTTTGCTAAGGACTGTAGTAGGAGAGTCACTCACTGACAACAAGATATATTGATATTATTGTGATTATACACGATCTGCCAGAAGTAAGTTAATGTATGGATTGGAAACTAACGTCATGCTTAAAGTAATTTATAAAATTGATTTATTTTAATCACAGCATTATCCTTGAACATTAACTTTAATAAACTTATCTATGAAACACATATTTAGCAAATGGTTAAGTCTTAACCTAAAACCAATTTAAGAAAATACTTTTCAAAGTCTTACGCACATTTATTACCCCCACATTTTTTGTGCCAGACCTTGCCTGTATATTGAAATAGCCCGCACAGGTGGTCACGCTTACAAAGGCGTCAGTCTCGTCTTATCTGCCTTGACGGTGACCAAGAGGTTGGGGCTCTAATCCCAACTTAATGTAATATAATGTTTTTCTTCCCTAAATGAGTTTCCACTATCACTTGAAACGCAAATGTGGGCACACCTCCTTTAAACTCTAACGTACTCATCTCTACTCAATTAATGTAAATATTCTGTTATCCCGGGTGGGTATTATTACATGGAGCACGGAACTAACATCAAGTCGCTAGAATAGTCGAGCAGAAACTCATAAAGCCCAGAAACCAGGTAGGCTAATAACTTTCCTGGGTGAGCTTTCCGGCAGTAGGAGAACAAACAGGGGAAGATGAAAATACAAATAACAAATCAATTTTTAAATGATATCATTCGATTCACAAGAATCCATTCCACGTTCCTTTAACAGTTACCTTTCGTTTCCCAGGTGTTTGAAAATAGATCAACAGAAAGAAATATGTAGCTTTTTTAACTTTTCAGAGTGAAATGTTAACTTTAAAACTATGTTCACAAGTCTTTATATGTTTAGATTTATAGTTTTGGGTTCATTACAATAAACATGAAACTCGTGTACTGTTAAAAGTTTTACCAATATTTAACCTAAGCGCAACATCTGATTAACAATGTCCCGGCTTCCTATATAGCCCCCTAAAGGTATACAATGAGTTCTTCAAAGGTGTTATTGTACTCACTTAGTACCATAATCAGTTTCCTCATGATTCAACCATTCAACACACGGTGTGCGCGCGCTGCCGAGCCCTAGTCCCATGAGTTGATAAACAAGCTCCACTACACGGCTGTGCTATATCTAAAGATAAAAATGTCAAAACGAGTACACCTCAAACTGGGTCCAGAAAATACAGTACAAGCTGAATGAAACAGAATCAGCAACCAATTTTATATATCATTCACGTTAGTCGGTGAATGCAAGAACGCTTTTATGACAGGGTTCCAGGTGTGGCGGAAGTATATAATAATTGTAAAGTTTCTTGAGCTGTAGATTTACACAAAAATAACAAAACGTTTGAACTGTCATTGTAGTCTATTATTCCCCAATACCCTTAGTAATAGACATATAGAGGACAGCTGTGTCTAGCCACGAGACCCGCAGAATAGATATTATTAAGAAATAGAAAATAACAAGAATATTATTTATTTGAGTGCACGTTCTGATCCGTCCGATTATATCAGCACACGAGAATTTCTACGAGCGAGAGCGAAAGGGCCAACCAATAGATCCGGGAAAGTTATTTTAACGTTAGTTTACACGCCATAATCGACATGAGACTGACGGCTTTACTTCTCCTCTGAAGGAAGTTGTGGTGAGGATTTTTATCACTCAAGATAAATCCTTTGACCCCGGCTGGGTTTTAACCCACGAACATCGGATCCTGAGGCGACCCCTTTATCCAATACCACCGAAGTCGACTACAATAATAATATAGTAAAATATTATCAATGTTGACCACAAATAAATATGTTTTTATCCTATATTGTTCGTTTAGTTTAGGTTTTCAATGAATAAAAAAAACACCCGCCTCGGTGGTGTAGTTAGCTAACGCGTTAGTTTCGTGTTGAGCTAGACTTCCGAGGACGGGGAGATTAAGGTTCGAACCTCGGTTAGGTGAACTGAGTTTTTCCACCCCTAAATGGTTTTCCAATCTTCCTCCACGCAAATGCGGGCTCACTCCCTCTAAATTCAACCTTCCCAATTCATAATCCATAAGCGTAATTAGTACTTAAGCGTATAACCCGAACGGGTAGTAAGACGCGGTGTTAAATAAAAAAAAATACAAACAAATCTACATCTTTGAGCAACATATTTGAAAAATACAATAAGATTATTACTTTTAACATTATGGCTATTGATGGCTTAATATTCTAAGGAGGGGGATAAGGATGGTAGGTTAGAAGAAATGCACTTGAATTAGCTTGGGTATGGGATGAGAAAACCAGCATTGATATATCACATGTGCAAACCCTCCATCTTGATAACCGGTAATTACAGTCTAACGCGAGACTAACGCGAGACTAACGCTAGAATAACGTGAGACTAACGCCTTACACCATGTGGCCACTGATGTGGATTGCATTATTTTCTATTGATTTTAAGATCTCAACAGGGTGGGTGATGCATCGAAGGGTTGAAGTCATTCTATTGTAACGGATGTGACATTTTCGCACTCAGCTTTCAAAATTAGATTGACTGTAATATTTGATTTTAGGTTTTGTCGACAAAGCTTTTTAAACACAGATAGACTACTTTATTTGTTTTAAATGGTCCCCCATTGTTCGAGTGATTATTTTCATTCATTAATTTGTTAATATAACAACAATCCCAAGACTAACGGATGGGACAAATGTTGAAACTACGTCTTGAGGTGTAAAAGATGTTTGGTAATAACTCCACTAAATGAATGATTTTAAAATTATAAAAAATTTAATGGTTAATTTAAAATTGTTTAAAGATTGTATTACATTTATTAAAGTAGAGAAAAAACAAAATTGTTTGTGTGATGAATTGTGTGCAATGAATGGGACAAGTACACAAATAGTGACAGATTTAGAAGTTATTTTATTCATATGCAATATAAAATATATTTTAAAAACTCATCGTAAACACATTGCATTAACACTGAATTACATTATTACAAAACACTAACTATCACCACTTAAATATTACCATGAATTCCTTCTTATATTGATTTATTGAATATTAAGGTAGTAGCAAAAATTTGAAAAAGTTAAGATGGTTAAATAAAAAAGTAAGCGTGCGCTACATGCAGCCTACAACATCAATAAGGAATGTTCGAGGTTCATATTTTCTGGTTTGGAGCGAATCCGAATCAACTATGATATATTTCCGAAAACAAGTCCAAATTATATTTAAAAAAACAGTAAGAAAAGCTATATTGTGCATATTTATATAACTTTCTACACTAAATATAATTTATATAAAGTGTTTTATTGCAAAAATTAATAACAAATTATGTTTTTATATTACCCTCTCAAGAACCCGTAAACAAGTTATAATTTTTCACTTTATTAAATTAAATTGTAATGTATACTTCATATAGTCTGTAAGGCGGTGTAACTGATTGCACTATGGTCCTATTTATAAGCTACTTCTTAGTGTAATGATATGCTACTTCATAGTGTAATGATAAGTTGCTTTACAGTGTAATGAACAGCTATCTCACAGTGTAATGATAGGCTACTTCACAGTGTAATGATCAGCTATCTCACAGTGTAATTATAAGCTACTTCACAGTGTAATGATAAACTACCTCACAGTGTAATGATAAGCTACTTCACAATGTAATGGTAAGCTACTTCACAGTGTAATGATAAGCTACCTCACAGTGTAATGATAAGCTACTTCACAGTGTAATGATAAGCTACTTCACAGTGTAATGATAAGCTACTTCACAGTGTAATGATAAGCTACCTAATAGTGTAATGATAAGCTACTTCACAGTGCAATGATCAGCTATCTCACAGTGTAATGATAAGCTACTTCACAGTGTAATGATAAGCTACCTAATAGTGTAATGATAAGCTTACAGTGTAATGATCAGCTATCTCACAGTGTAATTATAAGCTACTTCACAGTGTAATGATAAACTACCTCACAGTGTAATGATAAGCTACTTCACAATGTAATGGTAAGCTACTTCACAGTGTAATGATAAGCTACCTCACAGTGTAATGATAAGCTACTTCACAGTGTAATGATAAGCTACTTCACAGTGTAATGATAAGCTACTTCACAGTGTAATGATAAGCTACCTAATAGTGTAATGATAAGCTACTTCACAGTGCAATGATCAGCTATCTCACAGTGTAATGATAAGCTACTTCACAGTGTAATGATAAGCTACCTAATAGTGTAATGATAAGCTACTTCACAGTGTAATGATAAGCTACCTAATAGTGTAATGATAAGCTACTTCTTAGTGTAATTATAAGCTACTTCACAGTGTAATGATAAGCTACTTCATAGTGTAATTATAAGCTACTTCACAGTGTAATGACAAGCTACTTCATAGTGTAATTATAAGCTACTTCATAGTGTAATGACAAGCTACTTCATAGTGTAATGACAAGCTACTTCATAGTGTAATGATAAGCTACTTCATAGTGTAATACGTCACGGTAAACGGAACATAACAGCACTGAAGGACAACATTTGTTTTATGTGTGAATTAAAACTGTCAATATTTTTATTGCGGAGCTTACTAATTATCCAAATATATATCTTTAAGTGAATTGGAAGTTTCTGAAGTCACACACACCCCTATCACCAATATACATGATGTATTTTAATTTATGTCAAATATTCTAGGGGCGTATTCTCATCTACCAAAAATTAAGAAAAGCTCATATAAATACCTACGTTCCATGCTTTGTCGTATTTTTTTAGTACACCTGAGGTGTTGAGTATTTGCTACCATCCATTTACGACACACACTCTTAAAATCCCAACACCAGGTACTAGAGTTGCTTAAACAATGGACTTTAAATATACCCAGACATAGATATCCATCTTGTTCAAATCTGGTGATCGAGCAGGCCATTCAATGAATAACTCACAACCAAATCATCTATGAGGAAAACCTTTAATAACTCCAAAATTAAAAGTTTCTAGACCCATGTTTTATATGAACTTTTCTTAATTTTGGTGGATGGGAATATTTTATAGACCTACCAATTAAAATACACCCTGCATAGCAAAGGAACTGAATGGTTTGAATTTTCTTAATATCATCGACTCGTTTTTCTTGCCATTGCTCAAGGTAAATCAGATATATCTACCAAAATCACTGAAAGATTTGTCACCTAGTAGTGTCACCTCATGAAACATAATTCACATACATCCTTGAGACTTCAGTTAAACTACAATTATATGGCCTAGGTGTGAACTTGACTTCTAGCTATTAGCGTCACCACAATCTCATCTTTATGACCAGTAACAATCATTATTCTAATGAGTGTTTTGTTTCCTACAAACAATAACAACATATCAAACTAATTATGCATATGCATGGAACTCTCCTTTGGAATAAACACACATATTCTTATTTTTATAAAATTTGACCTTGGAAAATAATGTCAAGCTTACACTTGTTAGGATGACTCTTCTTGGACTTTCTTTATGTTTTGTTCCAAATGAGGATAATCACAAGTTGAGGAGTCTAAGGTTAATGGTTTTTCCACCACGTCTTACTACCCATCTGGGCTAGATATATTTTAATTGAGTTAACAATGAGGTTTGGATGTACAATTTTGAGAAGTAAATGTACCTGTATTTGGGTGGAGGTAAGGGTCTGTAAAACTTTAATTAAAGAATATCGACACACCCGGCTGGGGCTCAAACCTAAGCCTTTCCGTAATCAGCCAACAAAATTGGATTGCACTTGTGTTTAGTTCTCCCGCATGACCACTGATGAAGTCTTGAAGACATTTTCAACATAATTTAGTGTTCGAGATGCATTTCTAAACTGAATAGTGTCATCGTATCTACAATGAAACTTTCCCTATATCATTCCATATGGAACATCCTACCTTGGTCTGTGATCCAACAATATATAACACGACTTAGATGGTTTTTTCATGATTACGTTTGGTAACATGGCTAATAAATATCTCTATCCAACTATAAGAAACTATGTGATCTATGGAAAGAAGTGCAACTGAATTCGCGTAAAAAGAGGATGGGAAAAACGTTATAAATCATAACAATCTTTAGTGTATCGGCTGAGTTTCTAACGTCAATTTTCCATCACTAGCAATTTAATTCATCGAGAGCCTGTCACGTTGATCCACCTGTGTGGTTATGTTACCTTAATCCGCCAGTGTGGGTATGTTACCTTAAGTCGCCAGTGGAGGTATATTACCTTAAGTCACCAGTGGAGGTCTCTTACCTTAAGTCACCAGTTGATGTATGTTACCTTAAGTCACCAGTTGAGGTATGTTGCCTTAAGTCACCAGGGGAGGTATGTTTACCTTAAGCCACCAGTGGAGGTATGTTACCTTAAGCCACCAGTAGAGGTATGTTACCTTAAGCCACCAGTTGATTTATGTTACCTTAAGTCACCAGTGGAGGTATGTTACCTTAAGTCGCCAGTGGAGGTCTCTTACCTTAAGCCACCAGTTGATGTATGTTACCTTAAGTCACCAGTGGAGGTATGTTACCTTAAGCCACCAGTGGAGGTATGTTACCTTAATCCTCCAGTAGAGGTAAGATACCTTAAGCCACCTAGTGGAGGTATGTTACCTTAAGCCACCAGTAGAGGTATGTTACCTTAATCCTCCAGTAGAGGTAAGATACCTTAAGCCACTAGTGGAGGTATGTTACCTTAAGCCACCAGTAGAGGTATGTTACCTTAATCCGCCAGTAGAGGTAAGTTACCGTCGCCTAGTCTGAATGTAACCTGCAGAGGCTCTGATCGCAACATGCTCTGTCCAGTAAGACGATCCAGCTGGAGCTGGAAATACACAAGTGATTTGAAAGGTGTGAGCTATTTTATCATTCTGTGTAGTCACCATAGTGCTTCCCCTCTACATGGTGTGGACCGGATTTTCGAGTCACTGTCATCTTACAGAGGGCTATAGGACCACTTCTATCAAAATAGAAATAAAGTCAAGTGTGCACGCACCACTGCTACTACTTGTTCGAATTATCCACATCTTTTTATTTAGAGTTAGGGATGAATAAGGTATAATACAGAGGAAATGTGAACTAGTTTGCTTTGAGGGCGAGTCGGAAAACAGTTTTTTAAGATCTTCCCTAATACACCCGGCCAGGATTAGATAACCTACCTCCCCGTCATTATAAACCCATTATATTTCGAGGGTGACACCTTAGACCATTTTACCATTGCTGCGAGAGTCAAAGGTCTCCTAGACATAATATGGATCAAATTATATTCATGATAACTTCTCAACCCTCAAGAGAATCATAAAGCTCTGGACTGACGCCTATTTATAATGAAGGAGTGGACTAGAACGTATTTTTAAGCAACACATGAGGGAGTGGACTAGTACATATTTCTAAGCAACACATGAGGGAGGGGACTAGTACATATTTCTAAGCAACACATGAGGGAGTGGACTAGTACATATTTCTAAGCAACACATGAAGGAGTGGACTAGTACATATTTCTAAGCAACACACGAAGGAGTGGACTAGTACATATTTCTAAGCAACACATGAGGGAGTGGACTAGTACATATTTCTAAGCAACACATGAGGGAGGGGACTAGTACATATTTTTAAGCAACACATGAAGCTGTGAACTAGTAAACTCCAGACAGTAGATGCCTCTATCTGTATCACGGACACAAATACCACTGAAGGGATAAGGAACTCTCGCGTTTGTTCCGTGCAACGAGTTTGTGCAAAATACGGGCCCGACAGTCAATCGTTGACATGAAATATATCGGTCACCATACCCCCAGCATTACCACGAGGGAAAGTTACACACACACACACACACACCAGTGCTATTGATTTACCTGTTCTGCCGCTTACCAATCAAACACACGACCATTCATTGCGCTGATTAGGAGAATTGCTGACGAAACAATCCATCACGTGGGTTGAGCAACTGCTCCGAAAACAAGTATTTAGGCTACATAGTGGCTTCAACATAAACTATAATCAACTGATACATTTAAGCTTGGTATCATTTTATTATTAAATTGTGTCGTTTTATTCAAATTTATAAAGTAATATATATATATATATATAGTTAATGTTAATGTGAATGTTATTGTAAATATTTTAATAGCAGTTGTAAATTAACCTTTATTAGTAAGAGTGTGTATTATGTATTACCAGTTTTTCAGCAAAGAGGGATAAAAAACAAATAAAATGAACTATCATGGCTTTTACAGTAAAAAGAGGATCACAGTTCACACTTTACATTGCTGCCACTGGACAAAGAGATAAGAACCCAATCACCGACATAGGTTTAATTCTATCAGAATTAAATGGAGTGAGTGTCAAACATGCCATGATACTTCCTAAAAGAGGAAATAGAAAAACACAAAATGTAGAAAAACGAAATAGGTAAGAATGATAGGACAAATAAAAAGGAATATGTAGAAAAATTAATTATTAATATAAAGTACAAACACAGCAAATATATGAGCTGTGAAAAGCTCCTTTGGGAAAATCTCTATTCACTTTTTGGGGTACATTTTGTTGTATAGGGAAGAAGTCACAAGAAAACATATATGAACAAATCAATCTATTTCTAGGAAAACGATATGAACAGATAAATCTCTTTTCATGAAAAATAGATAGAAACCATTAAAAATCCCCTTTTATGATGCCTTCTTCTCTTAAAGTAAGTGAACCAAAATATTAGAAAATATATCATTATAAAGTTAAAATATGTGTTAAAAAATACAATTAGACACGGGAATGGTAACAAGGAAGCCAAAGGTCTCGTGTTCAATTTTTGCGTCCTTTTTCAATAAATTACATTTGACACAGTTCAGTATTTGAATTAGGTTTGTGATAAACACATAATACGGAGCTTATATTAAATTTAATTGTAAATAGCCTGCATCGGTGAACACGTGGGCTAAGGTATCGTATACGACTTATTTAGTTTGTGGATGATGGGGAAGTATAGGTGTTTAGGAAATTTTTTAGAAAATGGCTTTTAATTCTTTCTTTACGTAAATGCGGGTACATTTTGTTTTGAGCGCCATCGTACTAATGACTACCCCAATAGCTGAAAAGCTTGCTCAGTAAAAGCGAACTATATTAAAATTGTAAATCCTATATTGACTTTCCATCCGTGAAGAGCAGGCAATACCGCATACTTGCCTGGCACAATGTTGGGGATTAAGGGCACCGCCTACTTGCAGGGAAGTATCCTCACACTGTGGTATTTATTATAGTAATGGTAGCTCTGAAGCCACAAAACACCAAGTCCATCCTCATTAGAATGTTCTGTTAAAACATGACTTTACTCGTTTAAGGAAGGCTGGTCACGTTTCTAATCCTTTACTTTGTTCTTACAACTGAAAAATGTGATAGTCTCACCTTTTTATCATTTATCATATAGTAATAAAACAAAAAATGTACTGATTTCAAGCTCATAGGGGCGTTTTGATAGCTTCCACCTCTATTTTGGTGTGAGTCATATTTTGAGATAACAAACCACTTGTTGAATAACTCGGGGTTTTATGGACATCTGCAACTCGTCTCAGCTATCAGGTGGACGACACGCTTAAAGCTGTTCGAGAGACTATATAATATGTTTTTAATATCTTAGATACTTGTTGGGCAATCATTTTTACAATTTTGGGTAGCAAACATTTGTTTCCAAATAAACATTGTCTGGGGACCTTCTTTAACTTTTCAATGGGTGTAAAAATTAATTTATCTTAGTTATTGACTGATGTTGTATACAGTTAAAACGTTAGTAAATACAGTGGTTTTTATGTAGCAATGAAAATACTATACAAGCTGAGGGCTGTAAAGGCAAATAAATCCCTCCTCAGTTTACTGACGTAAGACAGCTTACGCATGAGTGTGTACAGTACTTTAAGGTCATTCGACCATCAAAATTATATTACCCAATTTTAACAAGTGTATAAGCTACAAATACTAATTCAATAATTTCAAATCATTACAGTTCAAGAGCCATAAGGGATCAAACTTGCTATTTTATGCTTTTCATGTACCGTTGTTAAGGTAACGTAATTAATTAATCTACCTTAACAAGGATACATAGATAATAATTATACATTTGTTAAAGTGGTGCAGTAAAATTTTAATGGTCAAATAACTTTAAAACATCGCTAAAAACTGGTGC
Source organism: Timema bartmani (assembly GCA_902151455.1). NCBI lineage: Eukaryota > Metazoa > Arthropoda > Insecta > Phasmatodea > Timematidae > Timema > Timema bartmani. The sequence goes on along the minus strand of CABFWB010007502.1, from coordinate 10,348 downwards.
TACTACCAAATTACGCACAGGATTCACTGATAGTTTATTGTTTAATTAATAGTCAGCATGATAGTTTGTCGTTCAGACGGTAATAGCCGACTTGTACTAAATGCAGTGCTGAATTATTTATGAAAACATCGTCTGTTTGTGTGTGTGTGTGTGTGTGTGTGTGTGTGTGTGTGTGTAGCATCATAATCGGCCGTTCCCACACTCTCCCATCAGCCCTCCATTAACAATGAGCAAGGAATGATCCTGAGAAGAATCTAGAAAGCGCATTGATATGGATTGTCAAATGTTTCAGGTTAGATTTTAGTATTTTAAATTTATTTTTGTACACATATAACACATAATACCATTCATTTCAGTCATCCAAATCTTTCAATAAATAATCCAAGTAACTAAGATGAGAAGGTAACTTTAGGTAGGATTAAAAGTTTTTTTTAAAGAAAACCCACTCATCTTGAATATGGTTGAAATTTAACCTTGGCTTCCCGAGTCAGACTAATTACAGCAACCTTATTTGCATATTGGTCTAAGTGCTTTCAAATAATTGTTGGTTCTTAAACGTGCTTAGTTGCCATTTTAAACATATTTATGAAGCTAGAGCTTCTAAAACGAGAGTTCTAACTTCAATTCTGATTCATACCATTAAGAGTATGTATTTTCAATAAGGCTCGCCATCCTCTTTGCAGATGATTGTTGATTTAGTTTTTTTAGACTCAACTATCCTAGCTAGCAAGTATTCTAACCAAAGATTACTAATAAAAATGTTATTGTTGGTAAAAACCATGCGTAGAAAGATTATTTAAATCTAGATCGTTGAGGTATTTCCTTTCAGTTTAAGATATGTATATCCCAGCAGATTATAATGTATTGCTATCGGCTCAATGTGAAATATACATACATATTTATATATTATAAACTTAAATAAAAATTCATCGTAAAACTATTCCCCGAAAGTCAAAGCTTTGTGGCGACTGAAATAATAATAATAACAATTGTTTTAGTAACCCACGTTATTGTTGCTCTTAGCTGGTCGAACTTACGATACTGCGAAGAAATGAAAACAATTTAAACTGCCAATATGACACAACTTCAATATAACTATAATAACTATATATACAGATAATAAATTGACTTGAAGTGACGTCGCTAACATTCTCTTCAAGTGTTGATAGAGGAAACAGTAAAATAGAGGATGAGTCTATATCTAAGGCTACTTGCTCCCCAGTCAAGATTTGACCCATGATGATGGTCACACGGTAAGGCTTGCAAAGGACAAAGGAGAGCTCAAAGTTCAATTCTCAAACGATGTTCTAGGGGGCACATGTGAGATATGTTTAATCAATGCGGGTGCATTTCTTCCAATATACTCCTTAGAACTAGTTATTTATATATTTGTGCACCACGTGTCTTGTTAACCATCCAAACTAACCACATATTTACACTGAAAGATTAGGAATGAGGATGGTAAAGTTTCAAACGAAATGTTCCTGCATTTGTTTGGAGGTAGAGTGGAAAATAATTTAGGAAATAAAACCTTCAGTAACCCGTTCAACTTGACCTTCCCCTCACTCACGGGCAAACCAAATCAGTCAAGGGCAACGCCTTATAGGCTACCACGTGCCCAAAGATCCGGGTAAGCTGTTACTAGCACAAGTGCTGAACGTACTGACAAACTAAACTGAAGTTCTCGGGGAAATATGGGTGGTGGTGTTACCTCTCTCACAATACAGTCAATATTGCAGGGCTGCTCAAGTGTGGGCTAAGACCCTAACCACTCGACCAACAGGACGGGAATGCACGTGTTATATCCCAGCAAAGGTGTATGTCACTTGCTGGATCATATCCAAACACGTTTCCCACAATTCCTAGAATGATCGGGCCACTGAGCTTGTTTCTTATTCCAGTTGGATCTTGTTCCGAGAGGAGTAGAGCCGCGACAGTAATGTCCCCCCCCCTCCTTCCCACTTCTGAAACATCAACCTGAGAGGAGTAGAGCCGTGACAGTAATGTCCCCCTCCCCCCTCCTTCCCACTTCTGAAACATCAACCAGGACATAAAACACACGTGCTGAATATGCCGGGGGAGACTCACTGAATGAAGAGGTTGAGCTCATCTTATAAGCTCACATTCAGTTTTATCTGAGAATGCCAACATCGGGGAGGATACTAAGATGGCCTTAAAGTTGGGCTTGTGACCAAGAAAAGAAAATGTACCTACCCGACGTTCACAAATACCGCGTTACTTAAGAAATTGTTTGCTATTTCAAAATATGGCTCACGCAAGGAAAACTTGTAGATCTTATTTTAATTAAAAGGAGAAATTAGCTCATTCGCAAATACTTTTAATTCGAAATGTCGCATCTCTGAGCTCAAAGTATAGGGTTTGAAACATAGTTTATAGACTTCCTCAAATAAATAAAATACATGTTTTTATTCAGCAGAGCCACGATAGAATATTTTAAGATAATTTGGGATTGTTTTGGTTGTTTTGAAACCTCAGAGGTGATCGATGTTGTCAAGGCTAAGTGTTTTAGAATTCAAATTTAAAAGTTTATCCTTAAACCGCAACAACAGGAGACATTGTTTTTAATCACAGTGGGATTGAAATTAATTATCTAGTACGATTGTTTAAGAATAGAATATAGTAGAGAGCCTAAGCACTTGTATCACCCCTTGTCTACAAAGAGCCTGTTATTAGTTTATCGTCTGGATAAAATATTGGAATCCTCAACATTTTCAATCCCAACATTATTATTCTCATCATCTTCCCCCTCCCGATAAAGCTGCTCTTACAAGTCTGTCTTTACCCGGGACTACAGCCAAAGCGATTTGGTGGATTTTCTTCAAACTTGATATTTCGATGCTATATGGTGATAGCTCAATTTTATAATTATAAGCCTGAGATCAAGGATAGCTTACTGATAGCTCATATTTTAAAATTCAACATTTTTCGAAAAGGGTTGTAGAAATTTGATTCAAAATTTATATTTGAACAATGCTTTTTTTACGAGTAAAACATATTTCCATGTAGGCTACTATCTCCTGAGTCCGGATAATCTGCAACCTTGATTGTAGGGCAACCGCAGCCCCCCTTAAGGCAGGAATGTTGGGGATACGAGAAAATGTCAGGTTTGTTTCAGTTTTTATTGCAAAACATTTTTTTGTTCAAAATAAATAAAATACTGCTTCAGTAGCAACGTTCAGTTTAATTGTATTACCATGGTGATATCAACAGTTGTTAAATATCTATCATGAGCATAATGGCACTAGATGATAAACTTTAAAAATGAAGATAAAAGTTATCATTAAATTCCAGGACATTCTTGACAGATATTAAAAATCTATTGACATCACCATGTGTAGAAAATTAAACTAAACGTTGCTACTGGAGCAATATTATATTTATTTTGCTAAAAAAAATTTGCTATAAAAACTGCAAAATCACTGGCCTTTTATTGCGTAGCCTACATCACCTCCTTAAGCTACAACAAACAGCATTTAAAGATTTTTGGCTAGATGATAAAAGTACATTCAATTTTTATTTTAACATATGCCTACTACTCAGAATTATGAAAATTATGAGAATATTACTAATTTCGAAATTTTAATAAATTAACGCAGCCATTCCGGTTCAATGAAATGCTTAAATAAATAAACAAACGTAGTTATAAATACATAAAATATACACTTTCCCTTAAAATACTGACACCCGCTTCTGTGACTGCATGGTCTAAGGCATCATTCTTGTGCGAGCTAATGTCACATTAGCACGGCTACTCCCTGAATGGTTTTCCACTCTCCCTCCATGCTAATGTGAGTTACACTACTTTAAATTCAACCTTCATCATCATTAACATACTAGAATAATTAGTACATAAGCGTACAGCCCGGGCGGGTAGTAAGACGCGATGCTTGAAAATAGAACCTGAGATAAACTTGTTTAATACAGTTTTATCACAATTTGTATGGTTCGTACGGATAAAAAAACTAAACACTGTCCAATGACCGTTTCATTGCCAATGAGTAAACTAATTTTACCACATTCTTTCTATTATACTTAGCTCACTATAAATCTATAATACTATAATAATGTTTCGTTTGCCATCTGTTAGTCGTGTGCTGGACTAAAGGCAGCCTTACACCAAGGCAACAAGAGGCAACGTGTAGCATGCGACATGTTGACTCAATGTAGTATGTCAAGGCGGCCTTACACCAAATCAACAAGAGGCAACATGTAGCATGCGACATGTTGACTCAAAGTTGTATGTACCATTTGTGGATGTACTGCAGGATTTTCATAAGGATGGTTTGTTTGAAAAATATAGTTGGAGACAATCCCGAGGGGATAAAATTCAGTCGTCTCAACATTTCAACCAAATTTGTTTGGTGTCTGGGAAAAATAACCAAAGTGAAAAATTGTCCTAAGTGAGATCGATTGATAATAACTACATTCACCCCTAATGACCTCACTGTGTCGATGGGCCTATAAACTATAACTGCATTCACCTTGGTCAGAACTAACATTTTGGGCAAGGAGTTTAGGTCTGACTCAACCACATTGATAAGTCGGGCTTGATTCAGACTTATCCCTTTCGGAGCCTATCTTCACTTTTTTTTTAGGGTTTGGCCTATAAGCTGTAACTTTTATTAGAACACTTTGGAAGTGATTATACCTGGATAGCACGATTCTGTGGGTTAAAAACTGTATTGTCCACGCTATCCGATAAGTGCTGCGACCTGTTGTCACTCTTTGGTACTAATTGGTCAGTTTGTGGGAAAACTATGGCTTCCACATCTAATAGAGGTAAATATATTTATATATTATAGAATTAAGTTATTTGATATGTTATTATCTGATACATGCTAAAAGAATTGATCTATGTAACGATATATTAAAATTGCATGTAGGTAAACTTTTTATAACTTTTTCAAGTGGTCAAACTTTTATCCTCACTTTAGTGAAGTCTGGCTCTGAAGCCTCCTGACCTTTAATCAGTGGTAGTACTAAATGTTGCAGTGATGACCAGTACAACTGTTTTTACTTAATCATTAAAAATACACTAGCTGAACGATGTATTTAATTCCCATGAACATTTTAAATATGTCCTTTTAGCCAATATATTACGTTTAAAAATGTATTTATATGTAAAAAACACACATTTACAACACAATGGTTATAATTTCTGCTTTCAGTTCTGGCTAATTATTTGTTGCTTGATGATGATGCAATCCTAAATCTATTGGATTACACAGATATTAATGGTTTGACTGATGACGAAGATTATATTTTCGTAAGCTAAAAAATTTACTTTGACAGGTACTTTACAAAAACTATTCCTCTCTTGGATGCCTTGAAAGCCAAGAGTATCTTTGGGACAGGCACAATTATGACAAACAGAGTAAAAAATGCTAATTTCAAACCTGACAAAAACATGAGACGTGGTGAAACTAAGGAACTTTGTAGACTAGATAATGAAGTATGCTTGATTCGCTGGAAGTATTCCAAAGTGGTCACTATGGCCTTATCTATCTATTTATGGTAAAACTCCTGAACATGAAGTTAGACGGTGGGACAAAAAATAAAAAAAACTACATCAATGTACTATGTCCTAGATAGATAATGCGGTAAAAAAGTACTATGAAAAAATGAGTGGCGTTGACATCTGTGATCTGTGTTAAAAAAAATTGGAAATATTTTTAGCAAAAAACTAAAAAGTTCTGAGCTATAAACAAATATAAACTATATAATTTTTAATCCAGGTCTTTGAAAATGAATTTGATTCTTAAGCTCTTTGCGTGACAAAGACGTTTCTCTTTTCTCAATTTTTCTATAACAGTATTCCTAGTTCCTAATGCCATAGAGTGAGTAACGGTGAGTATTATTTCATTTATGATCTTTGGTGTAGTGTTTCTACAACAATGTATATACCTATTATTTCGTTTCATAAATCTTACGAATTTTTAGTAAATGTTTATTTTTAAGATAAAAGCGAAAGAAGGTCCATGCGGTGCACGGTGATATTTATTTGTTATTACAAAAATACAAAATTGCCTTTACCTTTATGTGAGTTGGTTTGTGGACCTATTTTTTCTAAGGCTCTTTTATTATTATTATTATTTATTATTATTATTATTATTGGAGTTTACTGACGTATCGACACAAGTAACATCATTAAGATTACTTTACTCATTTTAATATGCACTATAATATCCATAATATCTAAACCCTTTTTTTAACAACCTATATATACGTGTGTGTATGTGAGTGTAATTTTTTTTAAATAAAGAAGTCTTAAATTAAAATAATTTGATGACAATTTTCAGCGGACAGAAATAATAGCTTTGACACACATGGCCCACTCCCCTAAATTAAATTCCTGGATGCGCCCCCCGAAAGTTAATATCATCAAAATTAATCCTGCTGTAAGTACGAAAAGGTCTTGTTTGTCTATAAAACATGAATAAAGCTATATAGAGAAAGAATTTTTTTAAAATTTATTTAGCACTGCGTCTTACTACCCGTTCGGGTTATACGCTTAAGTACTAATTACGCTAATGAATTAGGGATTGGGAAGGTTGTATTTAGAGGAAGTGAACCCACATTTGCGTGAAGGGAGAGTAGAAAACCATATATGAAAAACTACCCCTAGTTCACCCGACCGAGATTCGACCCCAGCAGTCTATCTCTACACGAAATAGTTCGTTAGCTAACTAGGCCACCAAGGCGGGTGTAAGCAATATCACCTCTTCTGATAAAACCAATGTTATACAAATAGGTTTTATCTAATCAAGGAAACACTGTTCATGCAAATTATATATAAGCTAAACAGAATCGAACCTACTCTATAAAAAAACTTTTAACATAAATCATGCAAATACATCACAGAGAACATTTTCAATTGTCAGGTTTGGAGGTAATAGTAGTAACAAAGTGACAGCGTAAAGTCAAGGGTTTTACCTGAACAGGATATAAATGGGGAGAGGGAAGGGGGAATAGCTGGGCTTACAAAAAAAGATGAAATGATAGATAATGCCAATAAGGTGATGGGGGGAAGAGGGAGAAGTGGTTCGGATAACAGAGCCATCTAGCAGGAAACGGATGTACTTTTTCAACAGTTTAGGCATGATTTAATTTGAAAATACCAAATTATGTTTAATTTGTCAGGTTTGGAGGTAATAGTAGTAACAAAGTGACAGCGTAAAGTCAAGGGTTTTACCTGAACAGGATATAAATGGGGTGAGGGAAGGGGGAATAGCTGGGCTTACAAAAAAAGATGGAATGATAGATAATGCCAATAAGGTGATGGGGGGAAGAGGGAGAGGTGGTTCGGATAACAGAGCCATCTAGCAGGAAACGGATGTACTTTTTCAACAGTTTAGGCATGATTTAATTTAAAAATACCAAATTATGTTTAAATCATTGTATTATAAATATTCATCGTGTATGATAGAACATTATCTTATTTCTCTATAACAATATGATAACTTTAAAACTATATTCTTGTATTTAATGTTTGACTTAATTTTAATTCAATCAAAATTATTCCTTATTGTAACAAAGCAAATATTAACGTGTAACTTTTTTTATTAATATAGTTCATACTAAATTTACAAGTTAAATATAATACCAAAAACAGCATGTTGTTACTATGTATAGTTTTTGAGAAAAAGGCTACACAACTTTATCTTTCTTATTGAGTAGGTGTCAATCCGAATCTTAAGAGAGTGTATTGTAAATGGATGGTAACAAATACGCAACACCCCAGTTGCATTCGGGAGAATAAGACAAAGCACGGAACGCAGGCTCAGATAATGCATCGAAGCAGGATTTTGAACAAGTTTTGTAACTAAATGTTCTATCTTCTTGTGTTTTTGGTTGTTTTTGCCAAACTTTTTATTTTTTAATTGTATTAATTATTCAGCTGGATTGCTTATTAATTAAATACTAAAATGTATCCTACCTCCGAAACTAAGTGTTTCTAGACTCATGTTCATATGAACTTTTATTTATGTTTCATGGGTCGGATACCAATTAAAGTACTTCCTGTATAGTGACATATTTACAGTGTATACAAGAGAGAGAGAGAGAGAGAGAAAGAGGTAGTGAAAGTATAGTTTAATAAACCAACAACATTAACAAATCAAAAATATTAATCGTCAATTAATTTAAATACACAATAGAAACAATTTAGATGAAATGTTATCTCTTCAAACACTATCCAACATGAAGCCTGCGTATTTAGAGATACGGTCCTATCTCCTAGCAACGTAAGAAACAGCAAGTTTTTTTTATGTCTAAAACTGAAGCTTGTGTAGTTAAAAGAACTAGTACGAAGATCTTTGCATAAAATGTGAATATTAAACACCATTAGTCTTTTTACTGGCAAGAGAACATTTGCATGTGAAGATGAGGAGACTTGTGGTCGGAATGAATGAGCTGGAAGAACAGGTGTGCTTTCCAAGGTCTTTGTTACTCGGTGGGAACAACACTAGACATGTTTTCTACGTGGATTTTCTAATCATAAATAATAGTCCTTTGTCCAGACAGTTGACACATTATCTATGCCTAGGACAACACTACCAAACACTAAACACCCAACACTATTCCTTGAGATTATACTATCTGGGTAACATGACTGAAATATACACGAGAATATAAGATTACAAACTAATCAGGCCTACAGTAGGACATCGATAATCCAAATTAATTGGAACCGAAGTTTGTTCGGATTATACGTGGAAATATGGTAGGGTATGCGGAGGGCAGAGTATTTTCTCAAATTCTAATTTACACTTGAACGAGTTTTATAAAATTTACATATGGATATCACGTACTGTAGTTTTACATTTACAGTATATAGTTTTACATTAGGTTTAATTTTTAACGCCACGTCCTACTACCCATTATGTACTAATTACGCTGATGGATTAAGGATGAGATAGGTAGAATTTAGAGGAAGAGTACTCACATTTGTGTGGAGAGGGAGAGTGTAAAACCACTTAGGGAAAGCACTCTAAGTGCACCCGACTGGAATGGAATCTTGATCTCCCGTCATCGGTAGTCTATTCCATTGCTGAGAGTAGCGCCTTAGACCATGCGGCCACCGAAGTGGGACTACTGTAATTATTGTTAACCACAAGGAAACAAATTGTGTTGATTACAACATGTAAATATTTATTATCATTGTTTATCACAAATCTCTTTTAACTTTAAGTTTATTAATCAATGCCATACACTCCATTTGACTTAGTTTGTTTTTACCACCTGTTTGCCGAAAACTGTGTTCGGAATTTCGGACTGCCGGGATTTGGTCTAACGGGGTGTTACAGTAATTCGTGACCAACACTCAGAACCCAAAACTAGAATGAAACCCACACTGATGGGCACGCGGACTAAGTAGCAAGCTCGTCGTGTCAAATTTTCCTGTGACATAAAGGTCGGGGTTAGAATTACAGCCAGGTGTTTAGGCTAAATTTGGTAGAAAATAAATTTTAAACATTCCAGAATAGAAACAAATATATAATCCTAATAGCTTAGACGATATTTTCGACGAACGGATGTTCGTTGTACGGTTCGCTTTGGCCGAGTGTTCAGACTTGAACAGAACATGTTCACGAGCATGTTCGCAACGTGTTCCCATAGTTGGTTGGTTTTTAAAATTATTTTTACTAATGAATAAAACAAATATTAAACTAAACAACTGGAGAACAAAACCCCTCGTGTGTGTGTTTATTTATTAAACCATAAAACAAATTGAATTATTGTACTTAAGTAAAAATCGTTGCAAATAAATTAAACAAATTACTTTAAGTATTAACTTTATTTACCTTAATTTCACAAACAATGTCTCTTATTTAGTAAAAAAATAAAGTTAACGTTTCTGGAAATAAAAATTTGGGAACAATTAGTCTATTAAGTCGCTTTAGTAAAACGAGGTATGCTAACAGGGAAATTAGCAACAGGTAAAAAAGGCGCAGCAATTAATTTTAAAAAATCAGGTAAAAATTATGCCTTTAGGCCTCCCCCTACCCACCTCGGTGACCGCAAGGTCTAAGGCATCACTCTAGTGTTGCACTAGACTGTCAAGGACGGGGAGATCAGAGTTAGATCCCAGTCGGGTGCAGTGAAGGGATTTTTCCTAAATAGTTTCCCTACGCTCTACGCGCAAATTTGGGTGCACTTCATCTAGATTAAACCTATCTCATCCCTAGCCCATTAGTGTAATTACTACATTGGAATATAACCTGAACGGATAGTAAGACACGCTGCCAAAAAAAATCCTCCCCTAGTTGTCCATAAATACCATACTTAGGGCGTATTTTGCTCACTGAGGTCAAGCAAATAGGCTATT
>CABFWB010007501.1:0-24320 GCA_902151455.1 Timema bartmani | reverse complement strand
TTTAGGTCCACTGCCTGTTTGAACAGTTAAAGATATTTTAAAGTAATCTATGAAAAATTAATTTTAGGTCCAGTGCTTTTTGGTCTAGTAAAGTTAGGAGCTATAAAATTAGGTACTATGAAGTTAGGTCTTATAAAGTTAGGTGTTATGAAGTTAAGAAATTTAATTTAGGAGTTGTGACTTTAGGTCTTATAATTTTAGGTCCACTGCCGCACTTATAATTTTATTTCCACTGCTGCATGTCCCTCTCAACTATGTTCATGAAAATTGTGTTGTCATCCCAGATTGCTAATAGTACTCGCGTACCCTCTAGATCTGGGTGCCGGGTCTAAAAGAGCTCCGCTAGTTTCCTGATGACCCCAGGGGCTTGTTTTGCGGGAACGACGTTGGCTTGGGTTGCCTTCTGGCGGCGCGTTTGTTCCTTCTTTCCCGAACGGCTGGTGTAGCCCTTTTTGTTAGGACCCATTTTAGGGTGGTAGGGAGGAAACTTGGAGGGAGGGTTCGGAGAGCTACCGTGGTGAACCGGGTAGGAAGGGAGGTTCGGCGAGTTACCGCGGTGAAACGGGTAGAAAGGGAGGTTCGGTGAGTTACCACGGTGAAACGGGCAGGAGGGAGGTTCGGCGAGTTACCGCGGTGAACCGGGCAGGAAGGAAGTTTCGGCGAGTTACTGGGGTAAACCGGGCAGGAAAGAAGGTTTGGCGAGCTACCGTGGTGAACCGGGCAGGGAGGAAGGTTTAGCGAGTTCCCGCGGTGAACTGGGCAGGAAGGAAGGTTCGGTGAGTTACCACGGTGAACCGGGCAGGAAGGAAGGTTCAGCGAGTTACTACGGTGAATTGGGTAGGGAGGAAGGTTCGGTGAGTTACCGCGATGAACTGGGCAGGAAGGAAGGTTCAGCGAGTTACCGTGGTGAACCGGGAAGGGAGGAAGGTTCGGTTGGGCGGAGTTGTGCAACGGGTGACTGCTCCAGCTAGCTGTCCATCTGCTTTTTTTCATCCCCCTAGTTGGGTGTTTCGGGAGGACCCGGCTCGCTGCTGTTTGGCCACGAAGAAAGGGAGGGGGATGCTTGGCTAGCGACCTTAGCCCCTGAGGGGTTGAACAGAGAAGGGATGGCGAGGGTTTGAGCATGATGGACCACTTTGGGGATGCAAGAACGTTACATAGAGAGATAAAAAGTAGAGGAGTGGTAACAATCGCATACACACACACCGCCTGAATTGTCTCTAACCATTGATGACTTAGCTTTCGTAGTCAGGACGTTCTGGACAATCTGGGAATGTTTATTTCTGATCACTTTGCAGCGACATGTGGTGTAAGGTAACAGCAGTCACCCCAGGTCGAACCACGCAATTCCTTCCTGCATGTCAAATGGAACCATCAGACAGTGGTTTGAGTGGTCTCCACATTCTTTGGGACCTCTAGAAATCTCCTCTCAGTGACCTGTGGTGTGATGTGAAACCTCGCACGCCATGGCTAGTCCTACTCAATCCCTCTTGCGTGTCAAATTGACCACTGGATAGTGGTCTCAGTGGTTGGTTCAGAGGTCACCACGTTCCTTGAGCCTCCTAACGTCTCCGTTCAGTAAATCGTGTCGTGATTCGAAAGCCTCGGACTCCACCGCCCGTCCCACGCATTCCCTCTTGCGTGTCAAGTGGAACCACCTGCTTGAACTCAGCAAACTCTTCGCCTCTAGAACTTCCTGAAGCTTATGGTATGGATGACCCACGACAATAACCACGATCTGCTACGATCTTTGTGTGTGCCCAGACCCTTTAACCACCAGGTCCTGGGTACAACGTATCTGGCCCTTGCAAATCGCCACTGCCCGGTGACGTATTTCCACTTAGCCAAATGCTGGAATCATACAAGTAAGACACACTCAATGCTTTCGCGCTTTCCTGAAATTTATTACTCTCGTGTTGTACAAATCAATCTCTCGTTATCCACTTCGCACAACCACCAACAGGTCTCGTCTACGAGGCTAATTGGGGCGAGGCCGACGCTCAATTCTTTTGACTCAACTCGTCCGCTCGCTAGTCATGCTACAAGTCATCTCTCTAACCCGCCAACCCTCCAAACAGCGCGGCGTGACACTACCCCGCACCATCTGGAGGTGACGTCACAAAGCTCAATAAAATTTAGCTTGGTGCCAACCTAACCGGCACAGTCCTATTACCCGCTTGGTTTGTTTAATGCGATAAAACGCACAGACAAGGACTTAAAACAATTTTTACTCCAGCACGAGGTGTACAGCAAGGAGCCTCTCAGTCCCAGGGACGCATTCTTTGGAGGGCTTACAAATTGTATCAAACTCTTCCACGAAGCAGACCTTTCTTGTGGAGAGAATATCAAGTACTTGGACGTGGGTTCATTGTATCCTTACGTTTGTAAGTACAATAAATACCTTATCAGTTACCCCCAAATTCACTTGGAACTAATTTGTCCGTCTATAGATCAAGAAGAAGGCATAGTCAAAGTTACCGTGACGCCTCCGCTGGATTTATTCATGCCTGTATTGCCTATACGGGTGCACGACAAGTTAATATTACCTTGTGCAGGAAATGCGGGGAAGAGAAAAACCAAGGCGTCTGTCAGCACAACGACAAGAAAATTACTGGTTGACAGGCGTCTGGGTGATTGACGAGATCCGGAAATACGTTGAGATAGGCTACACCGTTGAAGCCGTACACGAAGTGTGGGGGTACAATGTATCTGTTTACAATCATCAGACACGTTATGGTGGATTGTTTCACGGGTACATTGTTACTTTTTTGAAAATTAAACAAGAAGCCAGCAGATGGCCAGAGTGGTGTACCTCACAATATGAGAAGTTAGCTTATATTCAAAATTATGAGGAAAGGAAGGGGTAAAACTCGATTTCGATTCTGTTTGTAAAAGCTCTGATCTCCGCACGCTGGCTAATCTCTTTTTAAATTCACTATGGGGAAAGTTTGGGCAAAGATCCGATTTACCATACGTAGCCGTTGACAATGCCTATCAGGGCATTTACAAGTACCTGGTGGATACGTACATCACCATGAACAGTGTCATTGATGTAAATGAGGAGGTTATGTTCCTCAATTACAAGAATGCGTGTGACGCGTTCCGCCCTAACCCTAACACGAGTGTTGAGGTTACATGCTACACGACTGCTATGGCTAGGTTGCACTTATACAGCATCCTTGATAAATTGGGGGACCGCGTTTTGTATCACGATACAGATAGCGTTATATTCACGGAACGCCCCCGCGATTGGAGTCCACCAACCGGATACTTTTTGGGTGACCTCACTGACGAACTTTCAATATTACGGTCCAGGAAGCTATCTTAACGCCTTTGTATCTGGTGGCCCCAAGAATTACGCGTACCAAGTTTGTGTTGGTGGCGATCCTGCCAAAACAAAAACGGTCTGTAATGTTCGCGGGATCACCATAGGCTATGGCAACCGGAACGACGTTAATTTTGACGTTTTGAAAGCGATGGTCACCGAACAGGCTGCGGAAAGGTACATACAGATACCGCAAATAATTGTAAGAAAAGGTTTTGCGACTGTATTTACTGTCTCGCAGACTAAAGTCTACCGGTCCGTGTACACCAACCGACGGATAGCTGATGGTTATAATACATTGCCGTTTGGATATCAGAGTCCTTGTAAACGCGCTCGCCACGACTTAAATGTGATCACTTAGACGGGATGAATAACAATCTTTTTTTTCTTTCTAGACAGTTCTACTGACACACCAATTTTTTAAGATTTGAGATTTTTTTTCACATTCTCTCTTCATGAAAATGCGCATATTTTTTTATTGATTTATTTTATGTACCCAGGATACTTTTTTATTTTTTTATCCACAAGTAAACTACTTCACCTACCTGATTATTTCTAGTCATAAATAATTAGTTGTTTGTATATACTTATTTTAATTCTAGTCAAATGTGCTTATTTATTTTTTCTGGTACATATGCTAAATTGAAACCATCTCTATGTGTATACATATTTAATTGGACTTTGATATTATTCCGAGCTATTTAGTACCGAGGCCACTATTGGCGCTACAACCTCAAGAAATTGATTATTGTTTCCTAAACATGTAAAATATACTCCAAGGTGTAAGCTATATTTAAAAATACTGGCATTTTTTTGTAAATAAATATTTCAAGTATGATTTTCATGGTGTGAGATATCATTGTAAAACATTCTAAAACTATTGTGTAGATTATGATTGTAAATAAATATTCTTAAACTGTTATGTTTGTGTTTTAACGTCTATTCCCAAACATCCCCCTCTTATCCTATAAATACAAGTTCATTTGGCTTATAAGGTCATTCTGAAACATTATGGACAAGTTAAAACATCCATCTGTGGAAAGTATATTTAAATACATTTCTTTGTTGTTTAAATGCTATTTTTGTTTGTTTGTTAGGCATTTCTAATATTGATTCAAGGTCCTCATAAATGTATTTGATATTACTTATGAGCTTATGTAAAAGTTTATATTATTTCATCGAAATATATTTACGAACTTAAATAATATTTAAAATAAATTTCTTTGTTGTTTAAGTGCTATTTGGATTTGTGTAAAAGTTATTTACTATGTCAACCAAATATAGTTTAGAGCATTAAATGATTTTTAAAATAAATTTATTTGTTGTTTAATTGATATTTTGTTTTTGGTTGGCATTTATAATATTGATTCAAGGTCGTCATAGTTGTATTTGATTTTACTTACGAATTTATGTAAGAGTTGCGAACATTAAATTATATTTAAAATAAATTCTAGGTCCTAATAATTTCTTCAATATTACTTATGAATTAACGTGAGAGTTATATATTATATCGGCAAAATATAGATGAAAATATTAAATGATATTTAAAATAAAACGTCTTTTTGTTTTTTTAAGTTGCTCAAGGAATAAAACAGTTGTTTCTAAAATGATTAAAACTTTTTTACTTTATCCTTGGGTAGCAATCTATCGGCACAACAGTTACAATTTATATTTATAAAAATGAATGTGTGTGTGTGACACCTTATCGTAAACCAAATTTGGTTAATTTATAAACGCTATCCAAACATTTAAACGGTTTGCAATACCAATAAAATACTGGTTTAGCCATTTTACTAATTTTAATATACATATATATTATATAAATCAAACATCAAATGATATTTAAAATACATTTCTTTGTGGTTTAAATGATATTTGATTTTGTTTGACGTTTCTAATATTGATTCAAAGTCCTCATAATTGTAATCGATATTACTTATGAATTAATGTAAACGCTATATATTATGTCAGCAAAATATCGTTTAAAACATTAAATGATATTTAAAATAATACTTCTTTTTTGCTATTTTAAGTGGCTCAAGGAATAAAACTATTGTTTCTAAAATAATTAAATCCTTTTACTTTCTCCTAGGGCAATAATACACCGCCACAATCACCACCTCGGTGGCGTAGTTGGTTAACGCGCTTGTTTTGTGTAGATTCAGATTGGCGAGGACGGGGGAGGTTGAGGTTAGAATCTCAGTCGAGTAAACTAGGGGTGGTTTTCCACTCTCTCTCTCCAACAAATGCTGGTTCACTTCCTATAAATTCAACCTTCTCAATTTCTAACCTATTAGCGTAACTAGTATTTTAGCGTATAAGACGCAGTGCTAAATTAAAAATGAATGTATGTGGGTTGTTCGTGTGCGTGGGACACCTTACTTTAAACCAAATTTAGTTAAAATTATAAACAGATATTCAAAAAGTGAAGTAATAATAAAAGTATACTTATTCCTCTTTTATACTCATATCACCACTATATATTCTACTTGCTAAAGCTATATTAACTACACGTGTATAATCAATAAAGCTTAACATTTAGCCGTCTGCGCTATTTAACATTTTATTCTGGCGAAGTTGTCACGTGTATATTGCCATCGCCTTTCTGTCTTTGAAACTCCAAAAACATATTCTAGGGACAAAACGCGTGAGTGCAATTTGAAACATCATATTCTTCTCTCGGGTTTGGCAACTATAGGGCATGAAGCACCCGGCCAAAGATATAGGGGTTCGAATCTATGTTGGGTACACAATATAAATGTCAAGCTCATCTAGTGGTGGGTGAAGTTGGGGATTTGAATACCTGCCGAGGTGTACTGTTGGTAGTTCTCCCTCCACGTAAACGGTGGAACATTTCCTTACTCCTCGCTACCATATTATCTTCGTACGCCGCCAGCAAGGGTCCATGGAGAATACCTACACCCATATATGCTGATAGTAGTTATCAAACAAAACAAATGTTGGTAGGCTTTTGTCGGGATATTGGCCCCTAACTCTGGACTATAAATCACTGTGAGGCTTCTATCTGGAGAGAGGCCACTTATTGTGCATACTCAGAGCTGTATATATATATGCTTATTGAGAGAGGGTGCATGTAACTAATCGAGTTATGGTGGGGAGAGGTCGGGGTTTCGAATACCCGCTGAGGTGTACTGTCACTAGTTCTCACTAAATGGTCTCCCTCTTCACGTAAACGCTAGAACATTTCTACCTTACTCCTCCTTATCTTCGCCAACAGTGGTCCATGTTGATATGGTGGATACCTACATCCCAAACTGTCGACTGTTGGTACCAAACAACCAATTTTAGTATAATTTTGTCATAACTTCAGACGTTTGTGGCCATTACTGTCTCATGTACCTTCTCTATCGTGCCCAGAAAGTTCCATTGAAAACTTTTTTCACCTTATTCTCATCCACTAATCATAAAAATAAAGACGCTAAGGTGCTGATATATTATAACACATTTTTTAAGACGCTAAGGTCCTGCCGCCCCTCAAGAGGCTGCGTCCAATCAGCGTGTGCTTTGTCTTTCCCTATAAAAGGGGCGTCCCAATGGTGTGCTAGCCATAATCACGACAGTCGTCGAAGCAATCAATCATCATAGAAGGTCAAGACGTTTTCAACCGCAAAGCCAGTGAAGCCGCTTGCCATCACCAGTATTTTCAACACTTTGTTTCCGTTTGACGAGGTCGACGCTAAACGAGTCATTGTCGGCATGAATGTCAAGAACAACTTTACGCCCTATGTCCAGCTAGAAAAATGTGGAGGAAATTGTGCGGTGTTTAGCCGTACAGGGTGGAAAGAACTGGGCAATTACAAGTCGGTCATATCAAAGTTTTTCAGCAACACGCAGCCTCCTCAGAAGATTAGTCTGACTAATCATGAAATCTCTCTTAAATGGTCTCCCTCTTCACGTAAACGCTAGAACATTTCTACCTTACTCCTCCTTATCTTCGCCAACAGTGGTCCATGTTGATATGGTGGATACCTACATCCCAAACTGTCGACTGTTGGTACCAAACAACCAATTTTAGTATAATTTTGTCATAACTTCAGACGTTTGTGGCCATTACTGTCTCATGTACCTTCTCTATCGTGCCCAGAAAGTTCCATTGAAAACTTTTTTCACCTTATTCTCATCCACTAATCATAAAAATAAAGACGCTAAGGTGCTGATATATTATAACACATTTTTTAAGACGCTAAGGTCCTGCCGCCCCTCAAGAGGCTGCGTCCAATCAGCGTGTGCTTTGTCTTTCCCTATAAAAGGGGCGTCCCAATGGTGTGCTAGCCATAATCACGACAGTCGTCGAAGCAATCAATCATCATAGAAGGTCAAGACGTTTTCAACCGCAAAGCCAGTGAAGCCGCTTGCCATCACCAGTATTTTCAACACTTTGTTTCCGTTTGACGAGGTCGACGCTAAACGAGTCATTGTCGGCATGAATGTCAAGAACAACTTTACGCCCTATGTCCAGCTAGAAAAATGTGGAGGAAATTGTGCGGTGTTTAGCCGTACAGGGTGGAAAGAACTGGGCAATTACAAGTCGGTCATATCAAAGTTTTTCAGCAACACGCAGCCTCCTCAGAAGATTAGTCTGACTAATCATGAAATCTCTCTCCCACCCAAAACCATGGGGTATACATTTAAAACTAATGGGCTCATATTAAAAACCAATGGGCACACATTAAAATCTAATGAGCACACATACAAATCATATGACCCATGAGTCCTGGCTAGTGGGTAGGATACATTGGGGGTGGTTTAATACAAAATTGTGATGTGGTGGCCCTCCCCCTGTCTAAGGATGCAGGGTTGGCTAGTGGGTTGGGGGCATAGTCTCAGGGGAGGGGGTGAAATAAATGACACACCGCTGAGATACCCCCTACTGAGCTAGTGCTAACCCTTATTTTCCTGTTCGAACATGTTTAGTCACCGAGCATTACATGGGGCCCCCGGGGAATAACGATAAATTTCTCGTGGATGTGGAGTAGAAAACCACAGTGCTGTACTGAACCAGTTCCAGCCAGTATTTTCCTGTTTGAACATGTTTAGTATAATCACCACCTAGTGGGGCCCCGGATGTGGAAAATCATAGCAAGACATCACTTTATGTTTGACATTCGTCGAGAGAGGATGCTTCCGAGCCCTCACGGGTCGACACGTTGCGGGAGGAGTGCCCAACGCCTGAGACTGCACGCTCCCCCTACCTATAAAAAACTACCCTCCCCACAGGGACACACAACCATGAGGAGTGCACACCCAAAACCCTGGGGCATACATTAAAATCTAATGAGCACGCATTTAAATCAGGAACGAAGGTGCGAGGAGTAAATTACGGATGTAGAAAGGGGGTCAAACTTGGAGGGGGAAAATCACAGCGCTGTTATGAGCGATGTAGGGTAATTATAACGGTAATTCTATCAAACAGGATGTCGTGAGTGTTTTGACTCGTCATAGGAACTGGAATTCAAATGAGGCGATCCATATACTTATATTATAAGCTATTAATTTACAATACTAAACCAACTCAGTATATACTAGACTGTATAGTTTAATAGTTATTAAAATATCAGTAGTTAATATGTTGATAACAAAACTCACCGAACTCACCATGATTGCTAAACGTTAGCAAAAAAAGTTTGTCTCTAATTAAAACTATCCATGTACGATGTGTGTGTAAGATTCAAAATCACTCATTGGGGAACCAACTTTTAAGGGTCCCAAGATTGTTAATCCGGTCCTGTGTGTATCTCTAGTAAGCATATACCTTAGTGTTTATATTTTTTATAATTCTCTATAAAAATATAACAAGCATTTATTTAAAATATATATAGCTATATCTTCCCATGCACGTCATACTACACTTAGTCAAAAATAATAAAATGAAGGTGATATGTATTTACTACATACATATATAAGACAAAATGAGATAATTGCTTTATAGTTATTAGATCTATTAATGTGCGTCCTACTGCCCGTTTGGCGCATCAACTAGTACCAAGATAGAGGTTGAGAAGAATTAATTTTATGTGACTGCATCAACATTCACTGGGATATAGCATGGAAAATTATTATTACTGATTAAATATTCCCCAAGGATTTCCGGGTAGTAAAGAATCAACCACTTGTATTTTACTGAACACTTTTCTTTAGAATGATTTGTTTACATTTTATTTAAGTCCTTGCAGTGATAACGTATAATATCTAACACCTTAGCTCCGTCAGTAGTGTGTTTGCCTACTAAGCTATGGGTCCCGGGTTCACTTCATGGCATAGCGGAAAATTTATCATTGATGAAATATGGGTGGGTACACCCTTTCACAATGAAAAATTAACGGTCGGGGACTGAATGTTATGCCTGTCATAGTTTTATGCTATAATATAAGGTATATGAAGCTACGAACGACAGGCCTAGCAAGGCGGTAGTGGAAAATATATTAATCTAATAAAAAATTGACCACAGCCTGGAAACAGTAATGGATGTAAAGTAAAGATATTATAATTATAAAATCAATTCATGTAATGTAATCCATTTTTAATGTTTTAAGAATTAACTGATTCAATCTTTTACTATAAAATACAAGCAGGCTTTTGGTTATAATATTCTACATAATAAAATTATATTATAGGCCTATTTTAAAACTAATTAAATATTAACTTACCCGAATCAGTGGTCACGTGGATTAAGTGTAAGTCTCATCTTGTTTGGTTTTCCGATTACGAGAAAGTTGGGGCTCAAATTCAGGCTGGGTATACTGATGGTAGTTTTTCCAAAATGGTTTCCCAACCTCTTTCTACATCTCCTCTAAATTCTATTTTTCTCATGTTTATCCTACTAGTGCAATTAAAACACGTATAGCTCGAACGTGTAGTGAGCTGTGGTAAAAAAAAACTTTATGTGTTTTCCCTTTAAACTGATTTTAAATATTAGAGGAAGTTATAGATTTAATCATAGTGTAGTTAGTTTGTTTACTTTAGAATTGTTAAGGATACTTTACCCTACAGTAAGTATACACATTAAAAGATGAAGTGGTCCCAAGTATTGTAGATTTAGGTCGATTAATTAACCATTCCATAACTTGAAATACATTATTTTTTATTAACTACTAGAAGCTTAAAGCACCTTTTAAAATGTCAGCCACACGGTAACCTTGGCAGCGTTTTACCATGCCCTCTATCTGACCCAGCCCTCAGAAAAATTATATATGGCATTAAGGAGAACCTTTTTCCCCTACCTTGATTCTTTTATCACCGCGAGGATCTCTTCTTGGCCCGTGATACCCTAACTTGCCTTCTACTAGGGTACATTGCTATCGTACGAGCAAGACAGAGACCATCACTGTGTGTGTGTGTGTGTGTGAGTTAATAATGTCAGATAGCCACCTAAAAAAAGGAAAAAAAAATCTTCGTTCACATCAATCAAGACGAGGATAGGAAGACAAGTGCAAGAGAAAGGATTCAGGAGATGGGAAAATGAAAAGGACTGGAGAGAAGGAGTGGGAAGAGCGTAAGAGAGCAGGGTCGAGCTAAGCCGAGCCGAGCAGAGTGCTGAAGATGTGCAGCGAACGCTTTCTATGACTAGAGGGGAGAATAGCCGGCAACTCAGTCGTTCGGTAGCCTTCGGCGAGAGTGCTGGTGCCTCGAACCAGGAGCCAGAACGACTCGTTAAGTAACGGAAAATATCAAACTAACCCAAGGCTTGTGCTCGCATAATATCAAATTAACTTAGTAAATATATTTTTTTAAATATGACTTTAGTAGTCAACCCCTGCGTGACTGACGGGACGAGCTCTAGAAATCTTCTTGCGGTGTCGCGAGTTCAACGGATGCAACGACCCAATTATCGTGACTTTCCTATTTCAAAAAATGTGACGCCAACAAACGGACTTAGCGTCTCGACGACGTGCCATACAACGATCACGACAACATTGTCAGATAAATCCGCCACGTTGACCGGCGGTAACGGCAGTGGCGTCACGGCTCTGGCGAGTCTGTTCGTGTTGCTCATGGTTTGGAGCTGTGCGGCAGGTCTTGTCGCCGCGAACAGCGGTCTGGAGGCGGCGGGGGTGGCGATGTCTAGGGGGGTGCGCGCACACAGTGGAAGTGGGGGGTCTGGCCGCAGAAGACTCGATTATCAGGCGGCAGATGTGACTGATTCAGAGGCCGGCGTCGTAGGGGGATGTGCGTCGTGCCTCATGAGAGAGGGCCTCAGAAACCTAAGTTTGGCTACTATCAAGGAACAGATCCTGAATAAGCTGGGCATGAAGCATGCCCCCAACATGACCGGCAGGCAGTTACCCAAAATCCCTCCACTTCACCACCTGCTCGACATGTACGGTATGCAGCAGCATGTGCACACACACTCGAACAACCAGAACGCGCAAACTACCGGTGGAATGCAAGGAGACGAACCCGCGACCACCGGCCCACCGTTTAAGCCCGGACCTGTGCAGCAAGATGAGGAGGATGATTATCACGCTCGGACGGAGAGGGTGATCGCGTTCGCACAGCAACGTAAGTACCTCACACTTTACTAAAAATAATAATGATAATATCGTCTAATTCCTACAATACGTGCAGGACAACGCAAACACATTGTAATTGGCATCATAAAGCCTGCGGTGCACATACTTAAGTCCAAAGGCTGAATATTTAATAAATATTTAGAGTTAAAACAATGTTCCATTCATCTTGAACCGCTCATTATTTATTTTTCTTGGAGACGGTTGACTCTCAAAAATAGTTAACAAACTACGGCTTCAAATTATACTTTCTAATTGCGTTCAGTGTATATCCTTGAGTAAAGTGTCCTGAGAAAGCGTGCCAAGCTCATATGATCACAAGGGTCACATCCAAAACTAAAACCACCAGGGGAAGGGCATTAAAATAAATGCTTCTTAAATAAAAATAGCTCTAACATTGTGCCTTTTTATTGCCAAAAGAAAATAACATTGAATAAAATAGAAAGACCCACGCATATTTTTAGCTTTGATAAAGCTTTTTTAATGAATTGAACATCTGTGAAAGGTTATTAATTAGAAGAAATCAAATGTGACAGGAATATCATTTACAAATTGTGTATTTATTTATTTATTATGAAAAGAAAAATAAGATTGCTTTATATGTTGATTTGTCATTAGGTCCGTGGGCCACACAGAATCATGTATCGGGCTGCATGTGGCCCGCGGCCCACAGGTTTGACATACTTGGACTCCAGTTAATACCATGTAAAACGTAATAAAAAGTAAATAGTGTAGAATATTCATAGCAGTGTAGTTCCCATAGCCCAATTCTAGAAAGTATAGTATTGTTTTAAACATACAGAGCCCAGACTTGATGAACTAAACCCACATTGCACTTATTAGAATGTATCAATAACTTTGAGTTAACAGTATATTTTCTTCAGTGCACTGTTAAATCCATTAGTGAGCAGTTAGAACCCATATAGCCTTTGAGTAATATTCTATGAACTATGTCATTTCGTGAACAAGCAATATTGAGGCTAGTGACTTCAATAAACCAGATAAGGATCTACATTTACATACTTGTAACATTCACAAACCTAACATTACTAAGATTAGAGCCTTCAGTATACTTTTTAATGTAGGTAATTCAATTCCAAGAGTTAATCATGCATATTCTAAAGCCTACATAGCACTAAATTTAATGGAAAACACGATCTAAACATTAAAATATACATTTAAAACCAGTGCCAAGGTTAATATTTTGTAGCTAAATTTCACGGTATCACACCTACAGTGCACAGCAAAAGTCTAAACCCGTCTATAGACCGTTTAATGCCCACAATAGACAAGCTAGATATAACCATTTACAATTTAATGTATGAAGCACACCATTTGTATCCTAATATTACAATTTAATATCCACAGTACACATTTTAGAGCTTACTATTCACAATCTAATCCCTGTAATACACACACTAAATCGTACCATTTATAATCTAATTTCTGTAGTACCCAATATAACTTACCATTTACAATCTAATGCCCACGTTACACACATTATATCTTACCATTTACATACAATCTAATTCCTCAGTACATGTGCTAATTGTAAAGCTAACAATAGTTATATTCTTAAATAAACTTTCTAATCCTTTCCGTACACATTCCAAATTCAACCGTTATAAATCCCTGTGCGTGTAATCTATTGGCAGTAATAATTCATACATTATTCATCTGATTCATTAAGTACCAACTATAGGTCTTATTCTAAACCCTAGCATATTCAATTTAATTAAAGCAGTTAACAATTATTTTCTAGATTGTTTGACCCCACGGCCAAAGGTTTAATGGAACATACACATGCCGTGGTAGACTTTGGTCAGGCACGGATTTAATTTTACCTTTAAAAGTCAAAATCCCAGAATATATACTAATTGTGAGTATTTTTTCCGCATTATTAATTTATCTTGTTTTTAATATAGTCACTAGTGTGAGTGTTGATCAAGTTTAATGGGTTTTTTTCAATCATTTGCCGTAGTTTTCGTTGCTGTTGTGTATTTCTTAAAGTAGTTTTATTTATAAAAACAAAAAAAATAACAGCAATATATACATTTCAGTACACGATTTATATAATGAAATATTCGTTCTAGAATACGCGGTATTCAAATTAAAGCTTTATTCACCGAAAACGAATCTGCCTCAGTGGCGCGACAGTTCATACGCTGTATGTTGACCCATGATGCATTGCAACGCTAACTTAAAACAGCTGACTATCACATATTTTATTTTCTAGTCGATAAACATATATTTTAGATCATTCTCTCGATGAATGTTTTCAAATTATAGCACTGTGTCGTGGCACAATTCAATACACCGATTCATTCGCTTTACATTAATGAGTTATTTCAAATCTCCTCACAAAAGGCCAACGAAGCTGTCTGCCTTCTTCTAGCAGTAGAGTAAATGCGTTGTTAAAAGCGCATGCGCACTGATTTGAGATTTGATTTGATTTCCTGTGTCGAACATTTCATCAGGCAGAGCGGAAAAAGGAGAGTTAAGTTGAACTTTAGGGGAACAGCTCGCGCCGATTAGTTAAATATTACAGTGCACCAGCATAGTACTATCTCATACAGTCTAGCGGAGCCAATGAACATTGTAAATATTACAGTGCACAGTCTTGTGTCTTGTATCTTTAGTAATAAGTGCAATACCTTCAGAAAACAAAAGAAAACCTTGAGTTTAAAGTAGATAACTACTCAGAAATAGTATAATAAAATAAATAGCCTAATGTTTACATTACTTAATCTTGAACAGGAGCTATAGTGTAATTTAATATACTATTATTATTAGTGGGTATTTGACGTGCAATTTCTTATTCGAATGATTATAGCAGCACACGACTTACTAATCAACTTAATTCTATAACAGACACAACACCCAGCGTCCCAGCCCAAATACCCAATCTTCACTCATTGATAAATATTTCGGCCAAGCTGGGAATTGTGCTTGAGACTTTTATCTCAGTATGTAGACGCTCTACCGACTGAGCTAAGGTGTCGGATGTCATCAATTACACTGGTTTACAGAATAAAACTAGTTTTTTGACACACAAATAAAACGTCTGATCCTATTGGTACTTTTTTATGCTGAATTCAAACATGTAACTAGATTTTCTCTATCTTGCAGGGATTTTTAGTGACACTGCAGGCTAAATAAAAAAGAGTGTATTTACATACATTTAAAACACTATTAATATTACATAAAATTGACAGTTGATGATTTTATTGAGTATTTAGCATCTGAAACATATCTTTTAAGTGTCCAGCAATAGTCTACGAGCATACTAGAAATCCACTTTCCCTTATACCTCTTTTGCATGATCTAAATATCTTAGTAGAATCATTCACCTTGTTCGTCGATGATGGTACTGAGATTATCGGAGAAGAAACCCAAACTAGAGTCCAAGAAATTAATTTTTAACGACATATCACACCCCATATTTTTGAATGAATATAAAAGTTCACCCACAATGTCAAGGTAGTGCTGTGATTTAAATTTTCCCAAAATCTTTTCTGCGACACTTATGAATGATTTTCACGCTGGTTTTTCAACTTGGCTTAATTTATCTTCGAATTTTTCATCTTGACTAAAATCTATTATTTGAGAGCCTTCTTTAATTTTAACATCATTTATTCGAGGAAATTTTACCTTTAAATAAGCAAAGCCAGCCCAATTTTTATCCATGTACTTAACGAGTTCTTAAAATGCCACAATTTTATATTGAGTGAAGGTAAACAAATATTTTTATGGTTAACCAGTGGGGGATGTGCAACATTTTTCGGTCCGAGATTACGAGTCTCACCCTTTGACCATTCATTTTTTATGTAATGACTTTTCTTAACATGACTCTCCCACTCACACAAGAAACAACAAAACTTAGTATAGCCAAGCTGTAAACAAAGTAACAGTGCAGCAGTGACTTTTAAATCACTACATATGTACCAATTGTACTTGTCATACTGATTTTTTTCCAAAAAGAATTTAATATTTTGCTAATATTCTTTCATATTGGTATATTCTAACGGCCCAGAGGGAAATTTGTTTCCATTATGCAAAAGGATACCAGATGAGTCAATAAACATTATCCCCTCTGTTGTTTTATGATCATGACCAAGAGCATCCATCACAAAGCAAATATTGTTGCAATAAATTAATCATTTTCTTGAGAATAACATTTTTTAAACTCATCCTGGTGGTTACAGAAAAAACACACTTTAGTATCTCGCTGAAGTAAATTCCAGCCTATCACCCTAGACCCTGAAAGTTCAGCCTTTTTTCGACAAATTCAAATCCCGATCAAGGTCGTTTAAGTTACCTTTAGTCAACAGACCAGACGTTACTCAAAAGAAGAGGAACTTTCTTCAAAAGTAGGGTAATGTTGCTCCTCATTTTGAATTAGGCTAGTCGCATCGTTTTCCGAGTCTTCATCCTTCATAGTTACGTTTTTTGGAGGCTGTGGTACAGGTAAGTCCTCACGCTGCTCAACTGGTCTGATAGCAGATGGCAGATTTGGATAGATCACTGTGTGTTTGGATTTACATGTCATTCCTTTTAGGTTTGTTTGCTGAACAAAACATAGTATATTCTGAAAATTGAAAAATGACACCCAGACACGGGAATCGAATCACACATTTGTAACCGACAATTTCCGCACGTCCATTATAGACTCTGCCTTAAAATATGAGTGAATAATGACCCTGGGCACGGGACGATTCCTGAATAGTTCAGTGGTTAGAGCATTGGCGTACTAAGCCATAGGTCCCGGGTTCGATTCCCGTGTCCAGGAATAATTTTTAATTTACAGAATATTATTTATAGATGGAGTAATCCTCACTAAAAGCATAAATAATAGCTTTGGCTATTTGATTCTTAAAAATAGTCTGATGAATGATCTTCTTGTTCCCTCCAAACCATGGAAACTGCAAAGTGCATACGACGGTAATGCTTTAACCATTCTGTCAGACGCTTAACAAAGGTCAAACATAAGATATGAGGGTCACCTACTTTAGAGCTAAAATATAACTCATAACATTTTTTAACTAATGGAGTGAAACTTCACCGTTGAGATTTAAATATTAATTCTCCACACATATAACAGAACGTATCCTTGACATAATTAAACAGTATCAACCACAACATAGTTACAAAGAAATATAATCACTAGACAAAGATAACTCAAACTCGCAGTGCGAACACGATGGATGTCAGTTCACTACTGACAAAGATTGTTTAGATGGGTGATGAGATATGCAACAACACACTGCACAGCTCATCTATCCGCCACCTACCTGTATGTACTTATATATATATATATTTGGGGAAAAATTACATAGTCAATTGTGATAAAATAGGTCAAATCTTTCAATATATATTTTATTAAAATAAAGCTTCACCACAGAATAACTGTGGACGATAGAAAAATTCTGATTGAATATTTTATTTCAGCGTAAAAAGTTATCTTGTAAATACCTTCACTGTTCCATGTGCAAACAATTGTGTTGACCAGTGCTATATTTCATCACTGTCCACTCAAATAATTTAATGTAACGTAGTCAGACATAATATTTTGTAGCTTAGTTATAAATAGGTAAGTTTGGCAAAACATAGAAACAAATGGGAGAGTTGAATATTTATTTTACTTTAATTAAATACAAATGAATTGACATGCTCGGTCCTCATTAATTTTAGTGAAATGACAATTCTTAGTTTTATATAGTAGTTTGGTAATTTAAATGTTTACTATAGCAACAATTTATTTACAAGGTATACACACAGTCTTCTCATTTATACACCGTGAAACCACATTAAGTCAAATCATTCTAGTGAGAAATGTATCTTTAAGTTATCAAATCTATTTTAGTTCTTATTTACTCTGCGTGGTTTTTTTTACAACGCGTCTTACTATCCATCCATGCTATGCGCATTTTATTATGCTAATTGAGTAGAAGGTAGAATTTTTAGGGAAAACATACCTGAAACCATTTAGTTAAAAAACCTCTCAATCCATCTCATCTGACCGGTATCCAAATTCTAACCTTTTCGCTGTCATAGCAAATTATGAGCTTGAAATTTAGTCAGCGTGCCCACTGATTCGGGTTATTCCGCGGTGTAAAAACAGCTTAAAACTAAAAACTACTTTTTCTCTCAAGGACCCGTTTCAGAGTTATTTGAAATATCGAAAACATCCCATTGGTTCTTGAAGGTTAAACAAAACAAAATATTTCTTTTGGGTTGGTACACTTGAAAAATGTATTTATTTCTCCTAAAGTGCGTTTTCCATTTTTGGTATACATTATTTCTTTATTGAAGAACTACCATAAATATAAATTAAACATATTTATATATGATTTTAAGTTGAAATTAAGTATTTTTTTCAAAAAATTCATGCAGAATTCTAAAATGATCGTTATAATCTAAAGAAAAGTTAATTAAATCGATATATTACATAGTTCAGAAGTAATCTTTGACTTAAGACTTGTAGTATTAAATATTCACCCAGTAATGTGCTGTTTCCTGTTTGGTTTTTCTAAAACTAAAAAGGAAGGAGGTAACTTACAATAACAGAAGACAAGGCAGGGGTGGCTTGTTCACTACATCGAGTGGCCTATTTTCAAAGTTAATTCATACAATTCTCCTAAAATGCAAGATTATTTGTATTATTATTTGCTTAATTTAGTAAACATAGCTTTCTATTATACTTTTAATGGTTTTGCGAGTGTCTTGTTTAAAACAAAACAGAAAAAAAGTGGTTATAATCAAAGTGAACTAAGAATGAATAACAGAGAAAATGAAGAGAAAAGCTGATTAGTTAAAGGGCCTCTTCAGAACCAACGTTCTATTCTCAAGATTTGTGAATATAGTTGGTTCTTTGAAAAAAGGAAAAGTACATTCTCAAGACTGTAATAAACTACAATAAAAAGCAAACAAAATAATTTAAGGAAAATACTGATTCTATGCACTAGCAACTCGAAATCTTACTCACTGCCACACCTAAGTACGCCACCTATCCCTAGCTCTAGCTAGTTCTATCCAGTCCACCTCACTACACTCCATCCCTATCTTGAGCTAGTTCTATTCAGTCCACCTCATTACACCCTATCCCTAACTTAATCTAGTACTGTCCAGTCCACCTCATTACACCCTATCCCTATCTTGAGCTAGTACTATCCAGTAAACCTCATTACACCTTCTCAATTTCAGGTTCATTCTAATGTTATCTTCCCATCTACGTCTAGTTCTTCCCAGTGGTCTCTTCCCTTTGGATTTGTCAGTCAGTAGCCTGAACAAGATTCAAGATTCTCCGATTCACACCGTAATCTACGAGACTTGATTATCTTAACAGTGTCTTGGGATGAGTAAAGGTTATATAACTCATCATTATGTAACAGTCTCCACAATCCCGAATCTTCACCATGAAAATCGTGTTTTAAAGATAATATATAATCTCTTTAATTTCTTATATAAAATACAGGGGTTATATATTTAACCATTACTTTTTTAGACTGTTGTGCTTTGTCAGTTTTTATTCTAACTAAATGATCAAATAAAGTTTGTCTACTTTAGCGAACCATTGATAATTATTTTAAATAAAGTAAAACATTGTTTTTGTGTATTATGTAAGTATTCAAAGTTCATGTTATAGAAACACTACACGCAGCGGTGGTCACGCAATCTAAAACCTTAGACTCACACTGCATTTAGTTGCGGTTGATTAGGAGGGAGAGTTTTAACTATCAGCATCCTGGGGTCTTTTTCAACATTTGATTTTAAGCTAGTTTTTCGATCTAGTGTGGTATTACCTATTCTAGGATACCCTTTTCTAAAGATGTGATCTAGGAAATTCTGCACTTGAAATAGTCCGCTTTAGAAAATTTTCAATTATTTATCCCTGGAAAAATTTCCAGCTATTAAATGGAACAAATGCACTCGAGATAGCTCAAGTTTAATTTATCCTAAGATAGTTCAACTTTAGAAACATTATTGAATGAGTTACTATAAAGCAGTAACAGCAATTTCAGTTCTTTTATGACGCTCGCGAATCGACTAAGGCGCTTGGTGGTTTATTGTGTTAATAACGTCAAGTCTGCTATTAGACCAGACGGAAGATGGTCGAGATTTTCCTGTGTGACTTCAGAGGTCACGTGATCCCAAGTCAAATGGTATTCAACTTTTTGTACCATTGAATAAAACGAAATTTTGTGTATGAGAACCTTGTCCTCATCAGAGTTTAATATATACGGGTCTGGCTACTCTTTAGTTCCAGTGATCAGACATTAAAACCAAATGGCGTTAGTGTCGTTACGGAATAGCGCGCGCGAAATTTAAATTTTGAAGAGAAGTTTGAACATCCAAGTTTACATTTTACTGTTAGACAGTAATTATTTTATCCCGAATGTGATAACTAGTGAATAAAAAGAATAGCTCACGATAAATGATAACATACAAATTACAATTTATCATTTGCTCATCGATTTAAGATAATTTATATCTGAAATACTGTATTATAAATCACTTGGTAATTATTTGTTTGGTAAAATTTGATCATATAAACATGGTTATAAGTTATTATTTTAAAATGTATTGATGTATGAAGGGACCAAGGCATCAATCAGTCTTGCCATCTAGCTCATAGCATCTGAGGGGATTTTTGATTTAATCCTGATGGGTAGCATTTAGGGTAATTTGTCTGAATACGAAAATTAGAGCCTTTCCTTCAATAAAGGGATAAGGCAGAATGCAAGAATGAAATAAGCAAACGTGAAGAGTGAATGGAAGTGTGATTTTTGGGTGGATTTAAAAAATATGAATTCACATTAGAAAGTGTGAGTGGTGTTAATTAGCTATCTTAGAGGGTACGTTCTTGCAGAAGGCTCAATACTGAGGCAAATCAATACCACTCACCTTTCACTTTTACTCATTTCTTTCTTGCATACAGTCTATAAAGTTTCAATATAGTTTTATTATTTAAAATATGAGATTTAAACATAGTACTTTGGTACTTCAGTCTTTATAATGGTCCCAGGTTTGTTTCCCGCCTTCAAGTAGACATTTTTCAAATATTATATTTGACTTAAGTGCCAAGACAATTATTGATAGTACCTATCATCCCTAAATATTATTTAATTAAATTACTGTAGTAATATTGCTTGCAGCAACATATCGATTGTTACTACCAAGCTGTAGTACAGTCATATTAAGAGAGTTTAACACGACAGGATGTGAGCAGTTTCTGTCTTATATGAATAATTTAATATTTTTGTGACAAGTGCCATCAAAAAAACTCAACAAATAGTGTTACTTTTTTAATGTGATGTTTTCAAATACTTTCGAATGCAAATAATATAATTTTAGTTTCCGTCGATTCTCCATATCTTTTTGAATGTATCGGTACAAAAAACTATCTTTTTTTAAAATAATTAACAAAAATAAGTGAACTATTTATTGGTAAGGTTTTTGAGCTTCGTCCCCTTATTACTTAACCTTTCTAACCTTTCATGTGCAAATAAATGTCCTTTGTCTGGATTTTGATTCTAGTGAGATGTCTGAATATTACAAAATCAAATTATATTAAATAGGCCTAGATATGATTATAGTATAATTTGATTTGCCGTTTACTTGCAAGTATAAATGATAATATAAATCTCTTAATGATTTGCTGTTTTGAGAAAATACAGTGTTTTACTTGAATCAGTTCTAGAGCCCCATTCCCAATTTAAAAATAAACTTTTTTACTTTGATATAAATAAATAATATCTAAAGTTAAGACAGTAGAAAAATCACGGTTAGGATTTATAAATAAACATACAAGTAGCCAACGACAAAGGAGTGGTGGTAACTGATTTCTAGCAGAAGTTTTTTTATTGCAAACATTGATCAACCAATGTGGAAATAATTAAGAGAAAAACTAATCTTAAATTTTAAAACGAAATTACACACTTTCCTTTTGAAAAATTCTTGCATCACTATCTGCTATAATCCACTCTAGTAGAATATCTTTTGTCCAAAAATGTTTTTCACAAAATCTATAATTAGATTTTTTTTATTAAGTTCTTTTGACCAGAATTCTTTCTTGTATTTTTTTTCTCACAATCATGTGTCTCAAAATTTGAGGGCGTATAAGCGTTGACACGTCAGTTTTAAAACAATCTGGAAACTTACATTTTTTTTGACATGTGAAGCCAATGTGAAGAAATAAAATCTTATGAATCTGAACAGCTGTTGTTATAAAACGTCACAACTATCCGCAACGATCACACCGCTTTCTCATTTAGTAGCAAATCGTGCAACTAGAAAGCTTCAAAGTCTGATAAACTTTTATATAGGTTCTTGATTAGAGTATCATGGGGGTGGTCCTCATTTGGTCCGCGACAAGTGACATACGAATGTAACAAGCAGCAATAATAAGTTGACCGTATACATGGATGATATGTTACTGCATTTTGTTTTGAGATATATAGAAATAAGATTCAAGTGAGTCGTTTATATAGAGTCCTATAACAACTGGGAAATTAATTTGATTGGGTTATTATTATTTAAGTTATTTCCAAAACAAACGTCTTGCAAATCATTGAGCTAACTGATTTAAAGAGGTTTTAGTGAAAACATCTCCCTATCTGACCTCCCAATAGAAACAAAAGTCACATTAATCATCCTGGTAGTGTCACGAGTTTTGTATATTATTATTACTGCCCATGTGTACTCATTCTAGGTCTATATATAACAAGTTTTATTTTTCATAGGACCGTATTTGCAACTGCTTTAAATTTAGGCTTTTTATAGGCCAACAATAGGTAGAACCTAAACTAAATGTGTATATTGATCTAGATGTATGCACACTTGCCTGCCAAAATGTTTGAGATATTTTGTCAAGACTGAGTTTTTTATTTTATTTTAGCTTGTACGTAGGATAGGTAACTTACATGAAGAGAAACAACTTACTTCCTTATGGCAGATAAAGAGCTAAAATTATTTGCAATAAATTCAAACCATTCAATCTATTTAGACTTAAGTTATACAGTCTATTTAGATCTAAATGATACAGTCACTTTAACCTTTCGCTGCCTGTCACCCTAGGCGTCTCTTGTCAGGATGATCACGAGTCAAGGCTAAGGAGCGATTGAGGTAAATTAATCTAAACTGGGTTTTAAGGTTTTTATTGGAAAAAAATACTGAATAGACTAATGACAAAAGTATAGAAAATGTGATAATAATCGTGATCGTGATGGGTTGTGTCAGCAACCTGTATTAGAGTAAGTAGGACCTGGGTTGGTACCTGGGAGGTCCACTCGCCTCTGCTAGTGCTCGTCCATGCCATTGCATTGTGGCTTTCATATACGGCTCTTACTTATCAATCAGTTGTATTGACTCTCGATGTCAGTAACATTAAATCTGGCCTCCACCCTTAAGACAGTCCACAAGCGTAGCGACATCAGAGCTTTCTAGCCTCTCTCTAACTCCTTAACACCTTGCCAGACAAAAAAAAAACTTACGTAGGAGGGGGTATATTACCCCTCAAAAGTTTTATTCCGGCCAATCAATAACAATTGAGTACTTTTGTGTTTCAATATTTATTGTTTTATACTAGGCTGTCGATCTTACTATAGGTGAATCGTGAATCTTACATTGTACAGACTATTTAGCAAGCTATTCACTGTGTTGATTCATCCTTTGTTAAAGATTATGGTAGCTGTAACACTATTCGTAACTCCTGACTTTCAGTTTGAGTCAGAGCTATTGCAGACATAACTGACTTATTTATCTTAGGTGCAGATACAACACAACCACAACAGTCAAAATTCCAATGGTTTGACCCTACTGTAGGTTAGAATATTATTAGAATGCATTATGTGTCCAACGCTTTTTAATTTGATTTATTAGTTCGTCATAGTTGGATAAAGGGTCACTGGTTTAGACTTATTATTAAAATTCTTTCCTCAAATTAGATTAAAAATATATTTTAGAAAAGTTATATTTCTTACCAAGAATCAAGAAATTTCAGAGCATTCCATTGGCTCACCACGTGTAAAGACCCTTAATATTTATCCAATAATTTGAACTGGTTACTGATTAGATTGCAGTGCGAGACATTCACAATAATACCCAAAAACCCAAAAACCCAACTGTTAAATTAGGCAACAAAAAGAACATTCTCTAAATTTCCTTAGCAAAAAACGTGATTTATAGGATGGATATTACAGCATACATTCATCCAAATTTTTTTTTTTCAAGATTGGTGGTTTCCACATAGTGAGTTTTTCTGTTTGGACAAGAACAAAGGTAGTTCACAGCAAGTAGTACTCTTTTATAAAAACATTAGATCATTCGGACACAATGTAGCAGTTTATCTTTTACAGTTATTGAACTAATTTTTACTTTCTCTCTATTTTACAGGTAGAAAAAGTATGGTGATCGTCAAAAAAATCGAACTCGAGATTTTGATGAATCTTGACGTTTCATGACTCCCT
>CABFWB010007500.1:0-15604 GCA_902151455.1 Timema bartmani | reverse complement strand
AAGTCCAAAAGGGTAATTTTGAATACAGTCCCCCCATGATGCCGAAACAGAATTTATGACTTGAATAACAACAATCCCCGAGACCTAGTCGCCGTTCTCACCTCTTATCCATAAGATCGTGGTGTAGCAAGTAAAGTCACATTACCGGCTTAGCCGTATATATACAACAGATAGTTCTCAGAGGGGGGAAGGACCGAAGGAAATGGAAGGTTGGAGAACATAGCAATCGAAGGGGCCAGTAGGTTCGTGTATATAGTCGAAGCGCCTAGACGCTACACGCGGCCGGACACGGAACTCTTCTTTCTGGCTGGCTGGACACGTGTTCGACTCTTGCGGTCAGTTGACTTGGGCGCGCCGCTCAATCGGACGGGAATTACTCTAGAGAGCGGAGGTCGGTGTTAGTGGTGTGAGTCGTGCGTAGGTCTTCCGAGAGCGGGCCGCTTGGTTGGTGAGTGTTTGTCCCATTTGATATTACTTGTAAGTCGTTACAAATTAAACATTGAAAGCTAAATATATATATGTATGTAAAGTTGAAAATCTTTGACGAATAAACTTTTAACTAGAAAGTCGAGTGAAGCCTTATTATATAGATCTTTTCCCAATAAAAAGTTTAGAATACATTTTAGTGAACTAATCTGCAACGATCACATAGTATAAATATTTTATATAAGTAGTGATTAAAATGAAAGTCCTGGACCCCTTTCTCCCATAAGGTTAATACTGCTCCACCCCATACCTATGTGGTGGAGCAGAGTTGGAGCTTTTTCTCCCATAAAAATAGCACTACCCCACCACATTGCTGAGTTGGCTAACTTTCTCCCGAACCCGTTACCATCCACCGCCGGCAAATATTGTATTTATTTTATTAATTAATTTAAATAAAATGATGTATTTATTAACAGTAATTAATTTGATTAATAATTTATCTCTATTTATATTAAAATTTAATTTAAGAAGTGGAGTTGGCTCAATTTATCTCATTGGCGTTGCATGTGGTGGTTCAGTGGTAGAGCACTTTCTCCCATTAGAATATTATTAATAAGTGGTGGAGCAGAAAATATAATTTTGAGAGGCTGACAATTATTTATAGTTTTATCATGTATCTTCCTCATTGTAGGGGTGAGTGACTTTCTCTCGTAAGAATAACAATGATTAGTGGTGGATCATAAATATTATTCAAGGTTCTTGTAGGCTAGCCATGATATTTTGATTCATAGATATTTATAAATAGCTACACTATTAATTTTTAGAAAACATATACAAATTACTATACATTTTAGTATATTATTACTATCATGTGTTACTCATTAGCCGTTTATTAAATTGTTTCCCAGGAGGTTTTGCGAGTAAGCGAATAACCTCACCTCCCACCTAAAACTAATGTTTACAGATATATTTAATTTCGATAAAGCCGTACTGTTCCACCTAGGTATCTGAAAAAAGTATTGATATTTTATGAATATCGATATTTTCTTTTTGATACTAGTATTTTTTTTACTCGATACTGTTTTCTGATACTTTTACTGATATTAGTACTCACACTCCGGTATCGGATGCATGACAAGCAAGAAGCAATTCTAGCATTCATTCTCTTTTAGCTCATCATAATTTATAGCTGTTCTTTCATCATTGTTTATCAATACTGCTTGATGCCTGACCCCACCTGATACCTCTTAATTTATCACTGAGCACGCTCATTACAAACAAAACAAAATAAGCTTTTATAGAGCTCAATGAACTTGCTCAACTTAAGGTTGCCCCAAGCAGATGAAGCAGAAAAGTTTATATGCGTTGATTAAGCAGATTAAGCAGTGCCGGGTGATCATTCTACTATTGTTTATCAATAGTTAATAATATAATCTTGAAAGAGTATATAAACCACGAATGTAGTTAAAAAATGGAACCTCCCAGATGTGAATTATGGAAGTATTTTAAGAAGATGGATAGTATAAATGCATATTGTAACAAAAATCGATACTGATACTTATTAATATCGATACTTTTCTTTCAATACTAGTAAGGCATCGATATTTTTCTTCCAATACTTTTAATGAGTACAGTCTCAATACTTTTCTTTCGATACCACATCCCTAGTTCTACCTGATGATATTCACAAGCACTCGAGCCTTTTATATATTAAAATGTTTATTACAAAACTTAATAGACAAACTTCAGATTTAAGATACTATATACAATACATCAAGTGAGAAATTACTTACGTCTCTATTGATGAACATATTTGTTTTATTTTGTAGTGACCGTATGCAAGAGTATCACATCCATTATATGAAGTGTTCGCAAACTCATAACCCAAACTGCACATATATTTTGTTTGAACCAAAAGTAATACAAAATCCTTATACATTTTCATCCGGAAAACTATGCTAATATTAAATTGTTTTCAACGTTTCGGAATACAGCTCCGGGAGAGCAAAGCTGTCAAGCATGCGTGTACAACAAGTTAGACAGAAGTTAGGTGCGTGGCACTGCATATGTAATAATAAGCAAGCACTTTCTGTGATGTAGGACCGTTAATGGTGACCCTCAGAACGTATTCGCATTTCTAGATGGGCTGGTGTGTTGTTTACTATTAACTACGGTATGATCTACTACCGTATTCTAAGATGGCGAGGTGTGAAGTGCCACGTTCCTAACTCCTATGCTACCTGTTGTACACACATGCTTGAATAGCTATGCTTTCCCGGTGCTATACACTGAAACATTGAACAGAATTTAATGGTATTAGCATAGTTTTCCATATGTAAGTGTACAGGGATGTTGTATTGCTTTTGGTTCAAACAAGCTATGTGTGCAGTTTGGGCTACGCGTTCCCTAACACACTCTATAAAGTCACGTACAGACCGGTGTAACGTGTAATGTAAGCAATGGTATAATGTCACACAAATACTTCGGACACCCTACGAGTACGTCGCGAATACTACTGCGAATCGTCTGATCCACTCAGTTGCCACAAATATTGAACAGACGGGTGCTAGATGCGGGGTCTGGGTTTATTGCTATGTATTTAGTGATGGAAAGAGAAAATAAACTTGGACGTCGTTGTTTAGTAAAAAAAACACAACTGTATGAAAAGAGACAGGGTTATGAACTAATTTGGGATTTAAATACCATTTTGTAGTTCCCTCGCTTTTTTTTTCGTCCTTCCCTTTTCTCTGTGATACGATGCTAGCAAACTTATTATTTTATCTTTACATTCCTCTGCATCAATCTCCATAGAAGTATCAATTTCTAACAGGGTGTCATTCTTAATTTTTTTGGTAATAATTTGGGTGTTTCGGGTTACAAAAATTATTTTTACTTTTGTGTATCTCGATCGATTCGAGCGATTTCTTCTCACTCCACATATTTGTCATTTTTATCGAAGTCAGTTAAAGTAATAACGTAAAGTAAATAAGTAAATTAAGAAAATAGATTAAAAGTAATTAAAGTAAAGTGCCGTAAGTAGACTACTATTCGCCCATACGCCGCTAATCAAGTCCAAACACACACTACGAGCGCCAACATCTGACGGATTAAAAAGAGCCCCCCCCCCCCTCAGCGCGAGCATTGCATGACACGTTCACCGGCCGTCCAAACAAACGAATCTCGTCACACTACTGACTACACCGTTGCCTACATTACACGTTACACCCGTCTGTACCCTGCTTAAGATAAAGCGTTTGTCATCTCCGGGTGAAAGTGCAAGATTATTCCAGGAGATACTGTGCAGTTATTGGAGTCTCTCACTTCTTATCATAGACATATTGGTGTAGTGCAAGATTTCCTGCTTTAAACATTTTTTATATTGTGTATTATTTAATTTTCTTTTTGATCTGTTTTTACACACGCATTTACCTACTCTTTTCTCCTCGAGACTCTCCTTTTTATTGGAATAGAGCTTTGGTCAAAGTTGTAATGTTCACTTTCCCTACGAGCGGGTAGTAATGGAATATTATAGCTCCACACGTTCAAGTGACACTTTTATTTGGGGTTCTATCATTGTTGATTTTAATAATAAGACATGAGTGTGATTGATTAGCTTACAAGGTTGTTAGAGTCTGAACAACTGGGATTCATGATTAGAAATCACACGTGCTGCTGATTCACTTTATAGAGACACGTGCTGACTAATGTTTGGATTGTGCCCGGCGAGGAATGTGTAAAGTTCCGATTAAGATTTGAAGATTTTGATGTAAATATGTATTCTTATGACGGACTAACTAACGCCCGAACAGCTCGGTGACTACCAAGCTAGTGACAGCCTACGCTTGCCAAAAAGTATATCTATGAAGTCCTAGCTTCTAGAACATTCCTTGAGTGACGGGATACAGCCATCCTTTATGTCCCTCCCTTACCTTGCTTTCTGATAATATTTGGCCTGGGTGGTTGACAGAAAGAGACATAATGATGTTGCATCCACCTTGGCGTTTGCTGCCAAATATAGTTCTAAATAATAGTGAATTTTTAATATTATTGCGTTAGATCAAATAAATTAATCAAAAAAAGTACAAAATATAATTATTACAAAGTCTCACAAACTATCGAATACATCCTTCATTTCCTTTCATGTGTAAAGTATGTGTTTCTGGATAGTCTGAAGTGTATAATAACTCTGTATTATCAAACAAATCTGCCTATACATTTTCTGTTCTCAGTTAATAGCAGAGGGGCCGACGGCCCTAAAACTTTGTATCGAAGGTTTTCATAAGTTTCCCCCGAGGCGTTATAACGATATTAATTAAATGTTGTATCTAGGCATTGTTTAACATTATAAACAAAATTAATATGTTCATTTTTCTACGAAGAATTTAGAGGGGCATTTTACAGAAGCAGGAACTTCCAATTTTCAATATATATCCGCAACTATTTTAGATACATTCGCTGTAAAGATGTAGTAAAATAAATATAAAACTCCTTTGTATTAAATATATTTTTTACATCAATAGTTTCTGAGCAATAAGCCAATATTTATAGTATTTTTATTCAAATCTTTGAAAATGAAATTGATTCTTATGCTTTTTGGTGGATAGAGATGCTCCTTTTTTTCTTAATGTTTCTTTAACAGTGTATATTATTTCATATAGGCTATTTGAAGGATTATTTCTGCAACAGTTTATATTATTTCGTTTCACAAATTTTACGCGTTTTTAGTAAATGGCTCTGTTTTAATATTAATTAGAGAAAAAGTCTGTGCAGTGCACCGTATTATTTATTTAATTATTTAATAGATGAACATTTATACGATGTCTTTGATTCTCCATCGACTTACCAAATACTGCATTGTCCATGTTTGAAAAAGTCATATTCGTTGAGCAGTATTAAAATCAATATATGGCTTCAACCAAGTGCTCTTATTGAAAGTTATATTTCGGTGCACCATTTTAAGCTTCATTCTCAAGTAAAAATACAGTTTTAAATTATGCGAGTGCACCACATAATTTTGTTACTGTTTAGTTTGGACACCAACTTTTCTGTTAGTTCAGCTTGGATTCTAGATACTAAAGAACGATAACATCTCAGGAGTAGCTATGGATTTTTCAGGGAAAAGTGGATTACCACTGTGCTCGTCATGGACTTCATCCTGGTATTATAGTTCCACCTATAATAAATAGCCA
This sequence comes from Timema bartmani, assembly GCA_902151455.1. Lineage (NCBI taxonomy): Eukaryota > Metazoa > Arthropoda > Insecta > Phasmatodea > Timematidae > Timema > Timema bartmani. The sequence goes on along the minus strand of CABFWB010007500.1, from coordinate 9,989 downwards.
AAGGACTATCATCAGTAACTGAAATTACGTTTAACTATGCTATTTCAGATGAGCTCAACCACATAAATTCACTCTGGGGAAGACATAAGTCTCATATAAATTATTACAATCCCAATATGATGTATTTCACATCCTTTTAATGGTTAAAATCCATCATATCAGAGTTGTTTGTTTTATAATGTATGTTTTAAATCATAGAAATCCCTTCACATATAACTTTTTCGATGAATAGTTGCATTTCAATGTCGGTTAGTAGTTCCAACTCAACCTTGGTCATCTTTTAAAATGCTGTCCATTCTAGTCCGGGACTCATGTAAAATGTAGACAGTCTAATATATAGTACTCAAAACATAAAGAGCGAAAGTATTCGAAGACATCTGCTAAAAGTAGATCATCCCTTAGAACGTACGAGTATAAATTTTGATACCCTTCCATAGCTTACCGATACTCAATTAAAACTTTTCCCCACAGTGAGTGTAATCACTTTCAGAAATATTTTCTTCTCTCATCTGATTATAGATTGCATATACTGGCGGTAATTGATTATCGTTCAGTTTGCTGTTACAATAAATGTAGTCGTAGGGGAACACACCTTTTATTAGCAGAATATTTATTCTATCAAAAGGGATATTTCCATGGAGTGAGTTTCCCCCACAGGCAGTAAATGGTCAACCAATTTTTCAAGAGATGTGCTAAAAACTGGAACAAGTCAATATTTGTGAATAGCCAAGAGTAAATTAGATATAGTCCTTAATTTTTTTTAGGATACACGATGTTCTTCTGTGTGTAAACTTCCTAACATCATTTTTTTAAACTGTGGAGTGTGACGGGTACTATCTTGGTATATTGAAATTGAATATGGCACTGATTGTGTGATGCACCTCGATAAACCCCACTGAGATGACAGTGGTCACGGACCCAACTCCTTCTAGCAGATACTATATATGATAGTCGATATAAATTAAATTTCTTGCTCAGAAGTCATGCACATATGGAAAACATTTATCTTCATCACATGGTTTCTTCAACAAGTTTATGAAGAAAGGTATTCATAACATTTTCCCCAGTATAAACGACACACATTTACCTTAGACTACTACATAATATGCTAATCCTGATGGCGTATACTTCATCATTTATTTAGTTTATGAGTGATCAAGGTTGGTTAGGTAAATACCCCGATATTTTAATATTAAAACACTCAAAATCTGCATAGATCACATATGGGATTTTAATCATATGTTGAAAACTTCAATATTTTTTCCTCTTCCTCAGGAATCTTCTGAGCATCAAATTCAGTACACCTCTCACTATGCTCATCTCTGAGATTTTCCTTGGAAAATCTACGCGAAAAATATTTGCAATGATAATTATGATTCACTATTGTGTTTGGTCAGTGAGCTCAGCATTCTTCTGAAGTTTTTTTTCCACTCCCCTTATGGTGGAGAGAATGGGATGTTTCAATCATGTACATGCACGTTTCTTCAATCCGCTCCTTTAATTATGTATCTGTATTTAGAGTGTCGATGCACTTACTGTGAAAGGGAGGGATGATTGTTACCTCCCCAAAACCCTCCCCTAAAACACGAGAATACTCTAACTAGGCAAATGTGTACTATTTTAAATTACCCATTACATTAAGCTGCTGGGCAAGTGTTGTTTCCAACTTGCTTTTCAATTTATTAATGAAAACTAAAAATAGTGAACCCTTCTTTTGGGGGAGAGCGTGACGGTTTTGACAGTACTATCCAAAGCTTGGGAGTATTCACAGGGATCTTCATCGCCAATAGATTCTTGCTCTCTTGACTGTCTTGGCTTTGAAACGTTAGACACAATCCCCAGGGATGCTCTCTCTGTTGTGGTACAGTACATTAGCTTGTGTCGTGATAAAATATCCAGCCGTGAAAATATTGTATTTCATTTGTCACACTCAATTGACCTTACCTTATGGTATTTTCACTCTCCCTCCACTCAAGTAAGTTCAACCCTCCTCTTTCCTGAAATATGTGTGTAGCTAGTACGCGTGCGTGTCACCTGAACGTGTAGTAATACGTGGTGCTAAGAAAAAGTTTGCTTTTCCTGAAAAAACCTATAAATATTATTAAAAATTGTTATATTTGTTACTATCCCACGGTGGCCTGGCTGTCTAGGGGTAAGGTGTCAGATTTCTGTGCTGGGGGTCCGGGGTTCAATTCTCGGTCCCGGCACAGATTTATCTGATTGCCTAACCCTTCCTTCACCTCTAGAAGACGTGTATTAATCACAACTTGTTAATGTGGGGAATGCCAGTCCTCCACCGTGGTTCGGATCCCACGTTAAACTGTAGGCCCTCCATTTCATTTCACAATCGCCCTACCATTACACATTAGCGTAAGTGCGTACAGCCCGAGCGGGTAGTAAGACGCGATGCTAATAATAATAATAATAATAATAATAATAATAATAATAATAATAATAATAATAACAATAATAATAATAATAATAGTAATAATATTATCCCTCGCATATCTCTGTGGGTGATTTGAAAAATGTTTACTGAAAAACGTAATTGTCTACAAAAGGTTTTCGAGAAAATAACAAGTTTATTTTTAGCCTGGTTTAGATTATTAATTGTTAATATTATTCATGATGCAATGACACAATGGCAATATAATATTAATAAAACTGTTCTCTTTCATTTAAAAACAATATTTAATTTTTTAATAGAAGTTGCAAGTACTTCTCAACGTGGATAATACACTCTCGGAGAAAATTTCAGATCATTCCCCAATCATAAATTTGTATGAATACAAATAAAAAATACTTTACATTAGTTAGTACATTGTTTGTAGAAGATTTTGTTACCATTTTACTAACATTTACCTAATCAAACATGACTATAGCTCAGCCAGTAGAAAGTAGGTCAACTGAACTAAAGTTCCGGGATTTTATGGGATGGCAGAAAAATATTTCATTCACGACAATGAATTAATATATAACTAGGCTTGGAAGTAATATATTGATATAATTATTTTAGATGTATAAGTCACGCTACATACTCTAAATCATAGATTTAAAAAAAGAATACATTTTTACCACATATTACTACCCGTCTAGGCTAGCCTCATTTAATAGCAGTAATGGAAAATAAATGATAAGGGGGCAATTAAGAGGAAATGTGACCGCATTTTGGTGAAGAGAGTAGAGAAATGCAAACGGTAATAAAACCTCTAAGTCATTTTCGTCGGCGAGCCAGAGAGATGAACACTCTCAATAATGCGGTTAGAAAGGACCTTTTAGACGATAAATATATATCGGGGAACTCGGGGGTCTTGGGGACACGAGGTTCGTGAGTTAAGACACAGCTGGGGTCAACGGATTGTTCCTGAACGATTAAAACAAACGTAACACAACTTCCTTCGGAGGGGAAGTAGAACCATCGGTCCTATGTCGATTGTGGCATTTAAAAGAACCCTGGAATGTATGTGAAAGTAGTTCTCCCGGCAAGATTAGTAAGCTCTTTCACTTTCGCTCATAGAAATTCTCATGCGCTGATGTAATCAGTCGATTCAGAAATTGCACATTAAATACCTATAATAAATGACACTAAAAAAAATCGATCAAAAGTGACAACTCCAGAATTCATTTAAGTAGTTCTAGGAAATTGTCTGTATGTCAGAAAAGGCTCTTCCCAAGAAAATTAGTATGCGTACCCCAATTTACTTACGAATAGAAATATCTTACAGCTATAACAAGTTATTAGATATAGTTTCACGGATTCTTCAGCTGCCACTTTTGATAGATATAATTAATACTTCCAAAATAACAATAATTATTTATTTATTATAGGTATTTAACGTGTTCTTTCTGAGCCGACTGATTACATTAGCACCCGAGAATTTCTATGAGTGAGATCGAAAGGGCAACCAATTTTTCCGGGAAAGATATTTTCACATACTTTCCAGGATCATTTGACATGCCACGATGGGACCAACAGCTTTACTTTCCCTCCGAAGGAAGTTGTGCTAAGGATTTTTATCGCTCAAGAAAAAATTCCGTCGACCCCGGCTGGGTTTGAAATTACGATCGTCTGGACTTGAGGTGAGCACTTTACCCCAAGACTACCGAGGTCAGCAATAACAAAAGTAATAATATTAAAATGTTATTAATATCGACCAACAAAAACTGTGTTCTGTATTCTTTAAAACGTGCAACAAATGTACAGTACATAAGATTTGTAAGAAGATAACTGTATACCAATGCTGGTATTTAAACCCTTACTAATTAATGAAACTGAATGTTTGGAATATATTCATCCCATCAGATTGATGAATGGGCACTTGAAGTGTACGCATGAATTCTAGCAATCGACCAGGGGTGAAACCACACGTTTGAAACTTGTAGTTAGTTATTCTAAACTAGAAACTGTATACACTAGTTTCACTGAAATAGCAATCTGCGCCCAAGTAAACACAGGGGTCAACCCTTTACAAGAGGGAAGGCAAAACCCAACCCTTCAAATATAACCCCCACGAATGTCTGAGAGGACCGCGAGCTCGAGATCAAACTCATTTAGCTGCTTGCAAGCAGATACATTGTAAAATGTAAAATTCAATTTTAATTAAGTAGGGTATGTATTCTGTTTAATATAAGTATTACTATATTCTTTTAAATGAAAAAAACACATAATATGATTACAGCTTCAAATGAAAGATTAGTGATTAAACTATGAGTTAATTTACACAGACTTCAACTCATAGTTTAATCACTAATCTTTCATTTGAAGCTGTAATCATATTATGTGTTTTTTTCACTTAAAAGAATATAGTAATACTTATATTAAACAGAATACATACCCTACTTAATTAAAATTGAATTTTACATTTTATTTTTATAAGTGTTCCTTACTAAACAATCTCTAAAATGTTTTTCAAAAAGATACATTGTAAATAAACAAATTGTCCTATAGTTAATTAGTGCTAGTGTAACGGCTTTAAATTGTACGAATACCATGCTATATAAATATTGTGTTCCCTCGTTTTGATAAGAAGCTCAACATCACCAAAAAAAATCTATATTAGCTTACTTATTGTTTGCATGTCCACCAATGCAGGTACAGGGTTTGCCAAAATTTTGACAAAAAAATACGTATTGTAGAACCCATGAATTGTTTAACACTAACAATACGAACATTCAATAAAGACAGTTAGAATGTACAAGTATAAAAGTATAAAACAAAAGGAAAACATCACAGGCTCTAGGCTGTATGCAAATGGCAAATGTCTTTATTCAGATTTGAAAAAATCTACATTCCTAATTACCAATAATAATTTATAGTTTATAGTGTGAAAAATCAATAGAAAGTATTCTAAAACTGCCTCGTGGATTCTGAGATAGCTATGGCTGAGCCCAGTGGCGGAGCGTGATATTTATATTTTGTGGGGCCTGATCAAAGATTACCTACAATGATTTTTTCCTCACCACGTGTTAACATATTAAATTATATTCATTTAAGTTTTCCTAATTTTTAATAAGCCCTAGAATTACAAAATCACTAAACAAATTTACAAACAGAAAGAATTAAAGAATGCAGGTTTTGAATTAAACTTACCAAGTGATAACATTACTTGTACAAAGGTTGGGCGCATCTGTCTCTTAATTTCAGTTCATGAGTATCACACCATTTTAAGCATTTTATTAGTCTTCCTAACATACGCCTATTATTTTTTACCTGTTCATCTTGTTTTGGGACTGATGTTTTGATCGTGGAATTTATCTGCAATGCAATATTTACTGTTCCAGATGTTTTAAACTTAAATGCATTTTACAAATGAATTACACATTCCTAGTGTTTATTAATTCTTTCACTTATATGTTTAAGATCCTTACAACCTATCACTACCCACAGCCCCTCACCCCAAATAATAAACAATAAAAAGAAAAGTTATGTTTTTCTTCACTCACAGTGAACGAAAATTGTTTACCAAACATTGCCTTCCACATGCATTGATGTAAATTCATTAGGTTTATGTGCTCCTAAACGTTCAATTTAAAGTTTATCTTGCAGTTTGAATGAAGGAAACGGAGTTTTTAATCAAGAATCTACTTTATTAATTTTAATTAATAATCTTCACACATCATCTTACTTTTTTGATCTTAACACACAGTAAAAAACAAACACAAAAACGCAAAAAAAAATATATAGACCAACTTTATCGTATAGTGGGCCCACTTAGACTATCCCCACTAGCTAGTGTAAAGCTCGCACCAGAACGGCAGGGTACATTGATCTTGAGAGACATCTCACACTGGGTGTGGCTTCTCTCGTAGGGCTTGACAGAGCTGGCCCTACTCAGCTTCTATATTCAGTCATTAGAGTGCTGGTACAGTACTCGCATGATGTTTGGAGCGAGGAATTAATAATCTTTGACTGAAATACTGTATCACGAATCCAATGATTAACTGTGTGTAGAGAATGGTGCTCCACTTGATTTTCATGTTTATTTTCAAAAATAGTTTATACTTTATATATAAAATGAGAGAAAGAGAAAATATGTTTTTATGTTAAAAAATTGGATTTTTTTTTTTGTGGAGCCTGGCCGTTGTAGTCTCCAGGGTCAAAGGGCTCCACAAAGCACAGTTTGAAAAACGCTAACTAGTGTGTCACACAGTCACTTATAAAAAAAAACTTTATCATTATTTTCATTTTAGCATTGCGTCTCAAATTTTGCCAATGTGTTAGGGCCAAGTAAGGATAAATTTAGAGGAAGTAAACCTGCATTCGCGTGGAAGGAGAGTGAAAAACCCTCCAGCCACTCTCAGTACACCCGATAGAGACTCGAACCCCAATCTTCCCATCATCGGTAGTCCATTCAATTATGAGAATGATGCCTTATATAACCTTGCCACCGAACTGGGTAAATGTTGTTTATTGAATATCATTTTAAATCAACTTGTTCGCCTTATTTACACGTGATCTAATCTTATCGTCAATAACTATGCACATACACTACATGGATGATACCTCCTGTGGCGTCTTGCTATCCTAATACATCTACACGCGCAGCACTCACTTGCTGTTACAGTACCAACAATCGTTCATTATAAGGCGGAAAGGGAGAAGAAGGAGAATAAAGAAGTAAGGGGTAAGGGAGGAGTAAGAAAGCGGAGGGTAGAGTGGTAGGGGTTAGACAGAGAGATAAAACCAAATAAATCAGATCTCTTCATTATTTGGGTCAGCAATTTTTCTTTAACCCAAGGCATTAGAAACAAATAATCTTAATTGAACCTTGCCAAAGTGACTTACTCATTCTAAGTGACGCTCCCCGCTTCTATAAGTGGTTTGATATACAATTATGTTCTTCCTTTTCTGGCAAATGAAAAATACTAAAACACAGTTAATCTAGTATTTATTCACCTTGAAAATATTAGTTGGGATGGTGATAAGATTAATTTTATGTAGTTCCCTTTGTATTTAATATTTTAATCTGCCTTGCGTTGTGCTATTAATCTTAGGTTATATGTTTATTTTGGTAAAATGAAGAGAAACATGCCAAAAGAATGTTCATTGTTGAAACTATTGTCTTATTAATACGGTAAACCATTTAAATGTTCCTGAAAGGAAGACCCATCGTCTTGGCGGCATTAATCGAGTGAAGAGTGACTCTGGCTTATCATAGATCAGCCTGTCACCACCTATATTAATTCAAACTTACTTAACTATAGCCCGCTTAATATATCCTTGAGCAAATTACTTATAGATAATAGTCAACTTGGTACGTTAATCCAGCTACTAGATAAGTGTATTCATCTTTCTCTTGAGACGGTTAATTTATAGCGCAAAATTATAAATACGCTATTTACATAATTATAGTGTATGACTCTCATTGCGATCGCCACAGAAAACACATAATATCAATTATTATTGGCATATTGATATCGAACTATGATAATGGCATCAGGGTTAATATTTAAAACCTCTAAATGAGCACTTATTATTTATTAATACTAATAATATTTTTTTTTAAACTGTCATAGTAGTATGTATCCTGGAACAAACACTACATCCTTTACCTTACAGAATCTGTAATGGTCCTTAACTTCTTGGAAAGAAAAATACAACGTACAGTAAAGAATACACCTTTAACACAGTTTACATCTAATTCCGTTCATTCAGCTTTCTCGACTCTCTACCAAATTGACAGTATAGTAATCCCCAATCTTCTTAACTTCAAAAGAACTTTCAGGTCATTAACCCTCATAAGCTCCTCTTATTTTTATATTTCCACGTTACAAATAAACAAACACCGCCCGTAAATTTCTTCTAGTTTTTTTTTAATATCTGTACTTCACAACTGACCATGCACGTCACTAAGTTCTACAACCATGTATTGAAAATATTATTTCAAAGCACTGGTCCTAAGTACATAGTTCTATAAAGAGAAAAGGGGGAAAGAAAGCGCCATAGACCCAGATTGCAGGACTAAATTATCAAGCTCGTTTAGTCTGGTTTGCTGGCTTGGAGAGGCTTGGGCTGGAATCCCAGCTAAATATAATGAGGGTAGTTTTTCCGAAATGTCTTTCCATTCACACTTTATGCAAATTCAGGTATGTTTCCTATAAATGATAGCGTCCTCATTTCTGCCCCCTTACTGCAATTAATTGCCTGTAGCCCGAACGGATAGTTAGACATGGTGGATACAAAAAAAACATATAGGAACAAATATGACAAAATATGGCTTTTAAAGTAAAAAGAGGAACACAGTTTTCACAGATCTTGTGAGCTTGCTTGTGGGTTTGCCTCAGTGCTCTCATGGTTTCCTACTCCTTGCATAGCTACAGCCAACTAGGACTAGATTTGATGTCCCATCACAGCCAACTATAACTGTATTTGATATGCCATCGCACCCAACTAGAACTAAATTTGATGTCCCGTCGCAGCCAATAAGAACTAAATTCGATGTCCTTTGCAGAGAACAAGAACTGAATTTATCGTCCCATAACAACCATCTTTAGCTAGATTTGATGACCTACAACAGCCAACTAGAACTTGGTTTGATATCCTGTCAAAGCCAACTAGAACTAGATTTGATGTTACGTCACAGCCAACTAGAACTGTATTTAATGTCCCGTCACAGCCAATTAAAACTGTATTTGATGTCCCGTCACAGCCCGCTAGAACTAGAGTCCATGTCCCGTCACAGCCAACTAGCACAGTATTTTATGTCCCCTAACAGCCAACTAGAATTGTATTTAATGTCCCGTCATATTCACTAGGATGATAGTTAGAATCAAACACTATCACGGCAAATGAAGTAGGGAAGATAAAATTGAATATGTATAGAGTTCTCAATAAAATCCGTTTATAATGTCACAGTAAAAAATATTTGTTTCCATTATATTACTCTATTTATCTTTATTTTAAATATGTTTTACACTAAAACATACCTAATAACGCCGTACCATCATGGGTCAGGCAAGAAACTGTGTACATAGTTCAAAAACAACAACTTTGAACTTTCTCCACACCTCCCTATCGTTGCATATCTATTCCGCTTCAACAACATCCATGCACTGAATCATACATGAACTTTTATTCGTAAAACTGGTAATGTTTCTCTTTTTCACACATTCATCTACAACACGTCTTACATGGTTTACCCTTTCCTTTTGATCCACACAATCTACCATCATATTATTGATTCGTCATTCGATTCATACTAATCCTCTCAACATGCCCAATCCAAAGTAAGACACTTCTTTCACCTGGACCGCACTCCTTCAGCACCCATTCATCACCGACTCTGTCCATGCGAGTTTTTCCGCATACAATTCTTAGATATCTTATTCCAACCGCATTCGCCTTACTCTTGTGTTTCCTCTAACAAACCCACGCTTCCCGTCCATAAAACAATGTTGGCATCAACACACTTATATACAACGTGTATCTAAAATATTGCATCAAACTTTGGCAGGCTATTCCTTGGGTGAAAATAGAATAATTCACATCA
>CABFWB010007499.1:6282-24333 GCA_902151455.1 Timema bartmani | reverse complement strand
TATATATATATATATGATATATTAAATCTTACGTACCCCTTAAATTGTCTTCAGGTATCCCCGTAGTTACGCGTGCCCCAGGTTGATTACCATTGGTCTAAGATATCACTCTCACAGTACAATGCAATTGCCGATTACGGGAAGATCGCAGTTAGAATCTCTATCAGGTGTATTGGTAGTTATTCCTAAATGGATTTCCACTCTCCCTCCACGCAAATGCATGTGAATTTCTTTCTCAAATTTACCTTCCACATACCTATCACAAAGATGAGTGCATTCGTTAGGCAATGGATGGCTTCACTTGAGAATACAATCTTCAGCTCAAAATAATGATCAAATTTATATTAATTAGACAATACAAATTCCTCTCGCTTAGTGAAAGTCAGTTCCAAACTCACCAAACAGTTATAGAATATAGTAAACGATAAAAAAGTTTTTTGCAGTAATTCTTGAAATTTTTTCACATCGAAACATCCATTTTGTGAAAATCCCGGAAGCCAATTCAATCAACCACACGACAGCGGCAAACAAAAAAAACAACACATCAAACACCAAAAAAATGTCTAAAGAAAACGTGAAAAAAACAGTTGCAGAGGGGGTTAGTATAGTCAGATTCAGATAGGATGAAACATTTTTGATAGTGGCAACATTTTCTAAAACAGTTTTCATATAATTATATAGACCCTTTCGGTGGCCCTATGGTCTAACGCGCTACTTTCACAGTAAACTAGACTGTCGATGAAGGAAAGATCAAGGTTTGAATCTCGGCCGGATGTACCAAGGGTGTTTTTCCACCCTCCCTCCACACAAATGTGGGTACATTTCCTATAAATATAACCTTCTTAAACCCTAAAACCACTAGCGTAAATAGTATATAAGCTTATAGCCCAAACGGGTATTAAGAGGCACTGCTAAACGGATTCATATATTTATATGTCAATTTATGTGATTTTAAGCTGCAATTATGATAAACAATATCAATTGCTTATCATACACAGGTGAAAAATCGCCTTCGTCATTTTTCTTGATTTGCGTGGAGGGAGAGTGGAAAACCATTTAGGAAAAACCACCCCCAGTTCACCCGACCGAGATTCGAGCCTTGATCTCCTCGTCCTCGGCGGTCGAGCTCAACACGACTGGCGCGTTAGCCAACTACGCCACCGAGGCGGGTGATAATTAAGAGGTGTAGTGGTTTTTGTATTAATCTAAAGCTAAAGCGCCCGCCCCTCCCTCCCTTTTTTAAGAACTCGACCACTTTTCTATGACATCGGGAACCCTGTCATAAAAGCGTCCATTCATTCACGAATTAACGTTTATTAAATACGAGCAGAAGTACCCGGCGTTGCCCGGGGTAGCCGTTCAACGTTTTTCTTTGCTTTGAACAGACAAAAAAAAAAACACTCTTAGTTTTAGTTCTTCCGACTCAGTTTTAATAAATGAAGACCTTGGGGGTAAATAATGACAACCCTCATTTTTAAACATTTGAAATATCGTGAAATCAATTCTTGGAAAATATCTGGTAACAAAGTGTTTTTCTTAGGAGGCTATTTTTAACATCATATTTTTACTATTTCCTTGTTTTTCAATATCTGTTATAAAAATTATCAGAAATTAAAATCTTTATTTAAATTTCACATTCATTAAAGATCTAGTGTCCAATAAAATTGTTGGTTATTATTATTTACATGAAACGTAAATATTGATTATGGAACAAGTTTAAAATAAAATTATTAGTTATCATTGTTTACATGAAACATTTTACAAAGTCTAAAGGTTTTTGTTACATAGAACATTTTATACAAATAGCATTACTAAAAAATATTTTAATTTTTTTTTTCCTATTATCTAAGATTATTATTATTATCATCATCATCATTGATACATTTGGAACCATTTTGTGTGTTTCCACTAAAATATATGAGTTTATCAAGCAGGACATCTTGAAACTTGAGTACTGGAATAGGGAGAGCTGATTTGTGGTGGAAATTCAACTTTTGTTAGGTCCCATTCACCTCGACTAGGTTTCCTTACGTTCACTGCACTTCCAACNTTTCCCTATTATCTAAGATTATTATTATCATCATCATCATCGATAAATTTTGAACCATTTTGTGTGTTTCCACTAAAATATATGAGTATCAAAATACTATCAATGAACTGGAGGTATCCGGCTCAAGCAGGACATCTTGAAACTTGAGTACTGGAATAGGGAGAGCTGATTTGTGGTGGAAATTCAACTTTTGTTAGGTCCCATTCACCTCGACTAGGTTTCCTTACGTTCACTGCACTTCCAACTAAATCACTTGAACTGTATGAGCTACTCATTCATACTGTACACGGTTGCGAAGCTTTGAAAATCATAGAAGTACAGTTACGAAGAGAAACAGGTTTATTAGTTTCATCTTTACTTTTTATTCTGAAAATAAGTGTTCAGGTCTCCTGTCATATGTTAACCAATCCACTATGTTGTTGTTGTAAAAAGTAATAACCCACATGAGTGTTATGCTATTACAATATTAGATTATTTATTAGTTGTAATTACCTATTTCTTAACTAAAACAATAATTCAAACCATTATGATTTAATTAACGATTTTAAAGTACAATTAAAACATTTATATGGGGTACGTAAATAGTTATAAGCCACTCTAGCAACAATGACGTTTTGAATTTAATCAAAACTTAACCTCTGTGGCTTCTGAGGGGAGAAACTGTCCTCAAATGTTGTTACAATAAAATCAGGATTCCTTACAATATCATCACTATTAATCACATCATCTAAATCACTCAAAGTTTCTTCCAAATTAATTTTTTCGTTGGAAAAGTTGCACTTTTTGTTTTCAGCAGCAACCATTTTGAAGTGTTTACTACAAATGAATGTGGCTTGTTCATTTTAAGAAACTTTATTGTGGTGCCATCTGTTAGCAGAATAGTAAACTCTTTAGACTAAGTTGAAGGTATTGTTGGAAGTAACTGTTTGCAGTCGGAAACTAAAAAATTAATATTTTGAGGGTTATCATTATTTACCCCCGAGGTCTTCAACCTTAAAAAAAAATCAAAAATACAAAATTCCCCTTTCGGTGTGCAAATGTGTGTGCACAAGGGCTATTAATTTTTTTTATTTCAACTCTCTACGTGCGGTAGATCTCGCGCAATGCTCATGACAGACGTAGAGACAACAAACAAACTATTTTATTGTATTAATAAAGATAAATAACCTACCTGTAAAATAATACTAATAATATTCTTTTAGAACAATATCAATGTTGACAGCATTTTTTTTTTCATTTTTTTTTTCTTAAAGTTTCTTCCTACCAGAATTCTGCTATGAATATAAGTACAACAGTGAGAATGTTAGAAAAACAGGACATATTATCATGTTATGTATCGCACACACTGGAACAAAAGACTCACCTGACTACAGAAATTATAGAACCATGGTGGGACACAACAGTTTGAGCTCTTTCAATAAACACTACACAGGACCATCTACTTCATATCCCTGCATCAGTAATTTATATTAATCAGTACGGTTGACATAAAGGTTATTAACAATTAATGAGTTACTGGAAGGGTGGCAAAGCAAAATGTACCCACATTAACGTGAAGAGGGAATGTGAAAATCATGTGTAGAAAGCCACCTCTGAGGAGTGCATTCAACCGAGATTCGAACCCCGACATTCCCTTCACCGGCAATTCAGCCTGTAGTTATCAATGATGTGATCTGTACGAGTATAATATTACCCAGGGAAATCTATGGAACCACATCCCATTTGGACCGAAACGTCCAAATGGAATGTACACTTTTATTTTTGCACCGCGTCTTACTCCAGCTCATCCGCATAATTTAATACCAATGAAGTAAGGATGAGGAAGGTAAAATTTAGAGGATATGTACCCGCATTTACACAAAATGAAGCGTGGAAAACCAACCTAGAAAAAATACTGAAAATACACCCGGCTAGGATTCGAACCTAGTTTTTTTTCCTTTAAACTTAGCCACTGTGCTTATTTATTTGAATGACTTGATTTACAGGTAACATTTATCAAAACACCCGCTTCGGTGGTCGCGTGGCCTAACGCGCTACTCTCACAGTAGACTAGACTGCCTATGACGAGGGTATAGAGGTTCGAATCTCGGTCGGGTGTATTGAGGGTGGTTTTTTTCCAAACTGGCTTTCCACTTTCTCTGCACGAAAATGCGGGTACACTTTCTATAATATAACCTTTCTAATCCCTAAAACCATTAGCGTGATCAGTACATAAGCGTATAAACCGAACGGGTAGTAAGACGCGGTGCTAAAAAATAAATCTATTCAAACTATTCTACATCATAATTTCGGCGAGGAAACATCGATGCTTGGATCGGTATTGTTTTTAAATGGGGCTAAAAGATTCTCTATTGTATTTTATACTAAATGGGACCCATTTTCCTATTTACTTTAACACGTTAAGGTACAATAATACCAATCAGCCTATTTAAAATATTCACTTTTATACCTATGTACGACAAATATAAAAACAAATCTTATGAGTAAAACAGGAGCAACTTCTTAGAACAGAGCTGGTGAACCTTTTTCAGAGATCGTGCCCTTTATGTCGATAATTTTCGGAGAAATTTATTCACGGGCCTCTACAAATGTTGACTAATGGAGATTTTCATCATAATTATTAATTAATACCATATATTATAATTAAATATTATGTTTTATTTTAATATTTTGTTTGACATAAATAAAAAAACTTAATAGTTTAAAAAGCTTTAAAGAAATATAGTTAGGCGATGTTTTTGAAAATTGCTACCGTATGAATAGTGAACGTTTTAGAAATTACATGTTAATTATCTGAAGTATTTCACAAGAGACAAAAATTAATGACGTTGTGACAATAATTATTATAGAACAATATTTATTTTGCAATAATTGTTTTAAAAAATATATAAGTTTTGTTTAATTGAAATCGAAATTAGAAGAAAAAAAAAAGTACAGAAGTGAAAACTGCGTAACAAAAAAAATCTTCTCGTGTACCACAGGTTCGCCAGCCCTTTATTGGGTCAGTAATTAATGGCTTGTTGTTAAAAGGGATGTGTATATACATATTGATGTAAACTATAGATCGGTAGAATTGAACAGGTACATCACGGAGGAGAAAGAGAGGACACATCTGAGATATTCACACACACGTCCTATAATTTCTGTAACCAGTGGTTAAGGACCAACATCACCCACAAGTTTTGAAGGTCCTACTCACATTCTATAAACACCGGACCGAGCCCAGCTTGAGAATGATGGCCTAGAGAAAGAGAAAAACCAACCGGAATTAGGACGTAAAAAAAAAAAGACAGAAAGTAGGTCCAACCAAAACCATTTTCTAACAGACACGATGCACGTTTCCATGTCGCTGATCTTCAGGATAGGACCCCCTATCCACTTACCCATCGAGTAGAGTTTTTTTTCCAGAGCATTTAGCCATAAGGGAAGGAGCCAAAGGGGAGGTATTCATAAAAGCTTTGATTATAATATTGAAATATTAAGGTGGGGATATAAGTGACGTGAGAAAATGTTGGTGTATTATCAGTTTTCATAGCAAAACATTTCTTTGTCTAAAATAAATAAAATGTTGCTCCAGTAGCAACGTTTAGTTTAATTTCCTTCAGTAGGTGATATCAACAGTTGTTGAATATCTGTCATGAGCATAGAGGCCTTAGATGAGAAACTTTTTAAATGAAGATACATTTATTATTATTATTATTATTATTATTATTATTATTATTATTATTAGGACTGAGTCTTACTACCCATCCGGGTTATAAGCACTTACGCTAATGTGTGATGGTAGGGTGATTGTGAGATGAAATGGAGGACCTACAGTTTAACGTGGGATCCGAACCACGGTGGAGGCCTGGCATTCCTCACATTCCCAAGTTGTGATTAATACACGTCTTGTCAGAGGTGAAGGAAGGGTAAAAGTTGTCATTAAATTTCAGGACATCCTTGAAAGGTATTCAACTAATGTTGATATCACCAGGTGAATATAATTATAACTCTGTGTTGCCATTGGAGTAGTATTTTTATTTATTCTGGGTAAAGAAATGTTTTGCTATAAAAACTGCAAAATCACTGGCCTTTCGCGCTCCCTTTCACCTCACCTTAAGGTGCGGCCGAAGGGAGCGCGAGTATTTTTACAGTTTTTATATAATTGAAATCTCTTGGCCAAAATAGATAAAATATTTCTCTAGTAGCAACAGAGAGTTTAGTTTTCTGCACATTCTAGTGTCAACAGATCTCGAATATCTGTCAAGGGTGTCCTGGAATTTTGTCAAAACATTTTAAATAAAGAGGAAAGGTTTTGACAAAATTCCAGGACACCCTTGACAGATATTCGAGATCTGTTGATATAAGCATGTGCAGAAAACTAAACTCTATGATGCTACTGGAGAAATATTTGATTTATTTTGGCCAAACAATTTCATTTATATAAAAACTGTAAAAATACTCGCGCTCCCTTCGGCCGCACCTTAACCCAATTGACAGTGCCGCTTCCAGGAGAGAAGTCAAGCGGGTCATTCAACCCTACACTTCCAAGATTGCAAATAATGTTAACAAAAGATTAAAATATATGAAGTAGGGCCTACGATTGTAAGGTAGAACAGCGTTTTTCAAAGTGTGCTCCACGGAGCCATTGGTCTCCACTACAGTTCTCTCAAACTCTGTGAGACAATTTAAAAAATATATATATTTTTTTACGCCATAAAATAGCATCAATAATTAGGATTTAAATCCGAATAAAGGTCATTTTCCAAAGGCCCAGCCAGAAATTTGATGTTTTCAGTTTGTTTTATACTTGTATACTTATAAAATTTAAATGTCATTGAATGTTCATAATAGGCTGGCCTCTTGGTATGGTGGTTAGCACTCCTGGCTACTAGTAATTTAGAGGTCCCGGGTTAAATTTCCGGTGGTACCAAAGGTAATTTTTTTTTTCGAAGGGGAATTGTTCCTATGGTTACCATAGTCTGTTTGATTGGGCTTGAGTTAAGTTTAAGACTTCTATTGGCACCACATAATTATGATCATCATAACTTATCGGGCCAAAGTAACTGCACCTACATGTTAGCTCAACCTCTGAGGACAGTTACATATCCACCACTGCTAGTAGAAGACCAGGAATGTTTAGTTGACAAATCCCTGTTGGCATTCACTAAAGTGTAAAATAAGTTATGAGGGCCCCAATATGTATTTTTTTCGGTCCAATAAATTTGAGAACCCCTCATATATAATAGGCCTGTTGGAGAGGTGTTCGCTTGAATGTATAGGATGGATTTAAATACCAAGCTTACCACCTGATAAACAAAATATTTACCTCTGTATACATTAAAAATGAGTCTAAGATTCCAAAATACATGAATTAACGCCATCTCACATCAGTGTCCACAACAGGTCGTGTGCGATGTCGCAATTATTTAAAACGATGTTGGATTTTATTTTTTTTTTTAACGCCACGTTTTACTACCCATTTGGATTATACACCCATCTAATTACGCTAATGGACTAGGGATGTGGGAGGTTGAAATATAAGGAAGTGTACCCGCATTTGCGTGAAGAGAGAATGGGGGAAGCCATTTAGGGATAACCACCCTTATTACACCCGACCGGGATCAAACCATGGCAGTCTAGTCTATTGCGAGATTGACGCCTTAGACCATGCAGCCATCAAAGCGGGTCCATATTTTATTACCTTGAGTATCGCTACACGAAAAACGATCGTTACGATCAATCAGAGGCTAGTTTCTGTTAATATGAATCTGGTTTGTATTTGATGTTGCGTCTTTATAAATACATCAGAGACTGGGATGATAGATTTCAACGTTAATTTTACAAACAATATTCATTAGGGGAGGGTCCTCAGAATTTTATAATCCTTATGGTAGGTTGGGAGGGAATGCGAGTTAAGTATTTTTACAGTTTATATAGTAAAAATATTTTTTGGGCCAGATTAAAGAAAATAATGCTACAGTAGATACGTTTAGAATTTTCCACACATAGTGATGTCAACAGTGCTTTAATATTTTGTTATGAATATTGTGGCATTTTAACAGAAACTTTTAAATTAAGAGAGGAAAAAGTCTTTGTCATATTCCGCGAGGCTTATGAGTGAGACATTTACTCAAGATCGTTAAATTATTATAACTAAAATAGTAAACAAAAAGTTTTTACTAAAGAAATATTTTATTTTAATTTGACCAAAAAAAGTTCTCGTTTAAAAAAACTGCAAAAATACTTACTGCCTTAATTAGCGTTTCCCTCCTCATTAAGTCCGCGCTTAAGAACATCAGGTTAATTTTCACATTTAATTTGATTGAGATTTATTTTATACATTGAACGATACTATCTCAATTTTTTTTAATTAGACCAAACATTTGATTTGAGATCTCGATTCTCGGTATTTTATCTAAAATGATTCGTTTTGTATACATTTTATAGCCTCTAACTTATAACTAAGACTTTTGCACACGGCTATATATAATCTTTATTTATTTTAATTTGAGTGAAGAATTATTTTAAGAAATATTTAAAATTGCTCGTTGGAGCCTAAAATAAATATTCCAGGATAGGAGTTGGCAACATTTTTAGGCTCAGCTCAACTTGTGAACTTATCAAAGGTCCCGCGATCACCCATCGTTTCTCCGCTTTACTTTTGCTCTTTCTTTTGTTTATACATCTTTATACTATTTTATCCCTTAAATTAAACCTTTCCACAAATAATTGTGTCCTGATTTTAATAGAAAAAGATATTGAATAAATACAATGTACAGTACATGTACATTTTCATACTAAACTATTTAATTTTCTTATAAAATTGAAGTACTCTATATATTTGCGAGTTTAAGAGACTCAAATATCGACTTTTAATAACGATATAGTTTTCTTTTGCGATCGAGTGAAAATTTCCCCCAAGATCGTATAGTCGGTTGAGATCAACTGGTTGCCGTCCAGTGCTTTAGAACATACGAGTATTTGAAACTCGAGGATCCGAAAAGAAATTAGATTAGAAATTCGGAAAAAATAAATATAGTTTTATTTTAAATTTAAAATTCAATTTGGAGGGGGGGGGGCTCTTATAATGTTATTTATTAATGGTTTAAGACACAAGTAATATAAAAAAACATAAAAATCAAAACCCAGACTATTAATTCACCATATAACAATGTGAATTCACAAATAGCAAAAAAAAAATGTCACTTAGTTTCAAATAGAATTTGCTATGAATATTAAAGAATTAATGTGAACAAAACCAGAATTTCCCGATGGGAAGGTTAATCCATTATGTTTACCAAGTTTTATAAGATCCGGATTTGTGAAAGTGGATTCGAGACATCTATTTTATGATGATTTAACACTGATGTGCGCTGTCAGTTTTTAAATACCAATTTACCATTTTGTTCTCACTTTACCAGGTTGTGTCGTGGCTAGGAAAGGGCGCGTTCAATCGAACTAAAGTCGGTTCAGCGTAGGAATTGTTTTCTGAAAGGCCTTTTTCCCTACCAGAAAGCTAATATATAGTAGGATTTTAGTAGGAAAAAAGACCTTTCAGAGAGTAATTCCTACCGTGAATGCAGTATAGTTCCTTACCTCATGAGCTTTTGAATCAGTTTATTTTGATTATTGACTTTTATTTCATTAAAACTTTTTTTAAGTTCTACATCCTGCTGCTTGCTCTTCCTTAATACTAACTTAATAGATCATTATAGTTTTTTGAACATATCATTGGATTATATAGACAGGTTGGTCAGTGTGCGAGTGTACCCTCCCAGGGGCAGATGTAACCCTCACCTGCTGGAGATATGTCGCTGGATCGCGAGCTTCTTCTCGATCTGCTCGATAGGAAACTGGGGAACCTCGTACGGAGCAGATATCTCATTGGGCAGCTCGTGGTGTCCGGGGCTCGTCGCCCCATCTTCTAGGGTCACTTTGGGCACTGAGAAAGGGGGCTGCCCCCCGTGGAACGTGGGGCTCTCGCTACCTGCAACACACGAAAACGTACTGTTCAATGTATATGTTTCAGCCTAAAAGTGAAATGGGCTATTTCATGAACTAGCTACTTCACTTTCCATTTCATGAACTGGGCAAAAACCTAATTTTATAAGACCTAAAGTCATAGTTCCTAAAGTCATAGTTCCTAAACTTTAGCTCTTACATTTTAGAGTATATGTTCCCGCATTAACTTGACGGGAAAGTGGGAAATCATTTTAGGGAAAACCAGAGACGAACGCCAACCTCTCCATTACCAGGAAAAAAAAAGGCTAGATGTTCAGTCCTAATCTAAGGTTCTATAATATTTTAAAAGTAGTTCTAATTTCGTTCGTATTACGTTAAATTCGGGAGAGTTGGTAGCAGTGTAAACGTAAATGCCCTCCGTGGATGGAGTACGGAAATGAGACCCACTCCGATGCCGTGAAAGGTTACTACGCCAAGAAAGGATTTTCCGACGTTCGATAAAAATAACAGTAATTTACTGAGAGTTTCAACAAGGACCTCTCATCAGATAAACATAGATATAAAACTGCTGTGGTGGACGCACGCAGACCCAGGGACGAAGATAACGAGGTACACTTTGTTCCGATAAAATACAAACCACGCATTTAAAAAATAAATGTACATCCTACACATTATTACTATTAGAATCTTAATACTTAGAAGGAGTAAGAGTAGACTACTATTCTAGTCTTGTTTGTCGGTGACGGGCAGGTTATGGTTCGAATCCCATCCAGGTGTGAATTTCCAAAAAATAAAATGACGAGCTTATTTTGAATCATGGTATATCACAAGACTTACAAACCAACCATAACTCTTGAAAAGACACAATCACCCAGTTTACCGGTCGTTAATACATCACTGTAATATGGGAAACACCCAATTCTACAATGATTGTTTATTTACCTTTACCGGGAATCGAACCCAAGACTCTTAGCTCGGTAATTACTACGCAGACGATGGTACCAAGTGAATAAAGGTGTTGGATAGTCGGACAAACCCTGGATATAATAGGGTTCTGGTAGAAAGAACAGTCTAGGACAGTGGTTCTCTAAGAGGGTGCCGCGAAAATATCGGAAAATTTTTAAGTCCACAGATATTTCACCAAAATATATTATCTTGTTTTATTTTTATTTGAGGTATTTAACGTGAAATTTTTGAACCGACTGGTTATATCATCACACGACCTATATATTAACTTAAATCTATAGCAAACACAACACCCAGCCCCATGCAGTTAATTTATTACTGTAAAGGGGAAGATCCATACGTTTCGCCAATAATCAAGTTTTCGGCCATGACGTGAATCGAGCCCGGGACCCTTTGCACGGCAGACAAATACGCTAATGACTGAGCTAAGTTGTCGGACATAGTTTATAATAATTTAGTGTATCTACAGTAAACTCGTAATCGCTAAAGAGTATTTTAAGTACGTCCTTGACTAAGAGTTTCTTCAACTCATATACAATAACACCTATACAAGCTACGTTTCATATACTCCATTCACGGTAGGAATTACTCTATGAAAGGTCTTTTTTCCTACCAATATCCTACTATATAATAGCTTTCTGGTAGGGAAAAAGGCCTTGCAGAAAACAAACGATTATTAAAAAAATACAAATATGTTTTTATTTTTTGCTGTAATATTGTTATTAGTATTACTTTATACTTTATATGAATAGTGACAGTTGCATCTCGTATTGTTTGACGTATGTGAAAGTAGTACTAAGTCAATTTCTTCAATTTGAAGCGAGCCCAAATCAATTATATGAATAATATTTTTGAAGAAGAATTGAAGTATGGTCGAATGATCTAACCAAGGCATCACTCTCGCAGTATACTAGCCTGCCTATTATGGGGGGCACGGGGTTTGAGTCCCGGTCGCGTGTACTGAGTTTTTTCTAAAATGAGTTTCCACTCTCCCTCCACGCGGATGCGTCCATAGCTCATTATAATATATAATTAGTATATATGTGTATAACCTGAACAGATAAGTAAGACGCAAAAATTTTAATGTACACTCAGTTTATTCTGTAAGTTAGTGCGAGCTTACCTTGCATGTTTACACTATGGCATAACTTATAAGATAGGGCCGTAGTATCATCCATCAAGGAAATATTGTTACTTTTCAGGTAAAACGGAATGTACATAACAGCTCAGAAGAGCAATTATTGAACAGAAATAAGTATTTTAGCTGTAAATGTTTTTATTTGTGAAGTTTATTAAGAGGCGAAGCAAAGTTTTTTATTTTTTTCGCAAAACAAAGTCAAAGCAGATTTAAAAAAAAAGTAGAGTCGGAATTTTTTCAAGCTTTGCGCATCCCTATTTGTAACCGTAAGATTTCGTTTGTTCCTGCCGGAATCCTACTATAGCTGATGAGCGAGAGACTGTATTGATTCAATTTACGACAGCAGGAATGACAGCAGTCAATTATTTGCACCAGCGATGACGTCATGCAGCACCTTGTCTCACTGGAAGGAAGTGTTTTATGGCGCAACTAACACAGGATACACGTATAAAACGTGAATATATTTTAGAGACGAAATCAATAGCAGACAATCCTATTATACACCATCCCCCGCCCCCCCNTCCCCCCCCCCCCCCCCCCCGCCCCGCTCAAGGTTCAAAACTTGGGTGGGTGCACTTTTTCTTAGATACCTGTGCCATCACAAATACTTTATCTTTTAATAAGCGTGATAATAATACTTTTTTTAAATAGGTGCTTAAAATGATAGGGACCCCGCATCGGTGGACACGCGGACTAAACGACAAGTTCATTTAATTTGATTTGCCGCCGGTGATGATGGGTATGTTAGGATTTAAATCTCAGCGGAAGTGCTGAGTTTGGGGTTTTTTCATCAATGGTTTGCTATTATATTTCACGCAAATTCGGGTATATTTTCTTTAAATTATGCCTTCCTCATCCCTACCCCAATAGTGTAATTAAATGCAGATAGTATGTAAGGGTAGTAAGATGTGGTAGCAAAAATCAAACATGAGTGAAGGTTAGCAGCGTTACAGGACTAAAAACATGACAGCCCTTAAAATACAAACATAAATATCACACATTATATTTTAGTGTAAGCTGGAGTGGTTAGGCTAAATATGTATATTTAAAAAAAAGTGAATTTAATCCCGATGCCATTTCAGCTACATTATCGATGATTACGTCGATATTTCAATCCATTGTACACATCAACTAATACTCTCTACTGAAATGAGCAAACATTTTCCACCCGATACTTGAGTAGAAAGCAAAGGTAGTAACAATCAGTATTCACTAAACAAATGCTCGGATTAAAGAAATTGTTTCTAAACACAAGCAGCAAGGTCAACTTTACATTTAATGTCATCGTATATCTTCACAAATTATATATTCTGGACACTATCAGACTCCCTTCACTGCAACTTTTGATTAAAATCTAATAAAAACAATCCTTTAGAAGTGAATGTGTATCGAGTAGGTTTGTTTTAGTTTAAAGTAGTTGTCATGACCCGAATTTAACCGGGTGCCGCCAATCCGTAGTTATTAGCAAAAAGGACCGCGCATTACCAGAGAAATCAGAAACATTCGTACACCCCCAGCTGCCAACTTTCACGCTAAGACTACAAATTAACCTGACCAAGGATTCGAACTCATGAGTCCTATGAGGTTTGCTGAGCATCAAAATGAAAATGCTTGTAATTTTCTACACACATGTATATAAAATAAATTATTCTATGATTATTTTATCGTATTTCGAAATATTTAACTGAATAAAATATTTATTTCCACTGCTTGGGTGCATCATTGTAAATAACTTGTTTCCGTCGCGTTCAATCACATGGTTTAAATTCGTCGGTCGCCATTTTGAAGCTATGTTTTAAGAAAGTGATGTGAATAGTAATTTTCTTTAAGTGGAATAAAACGATAAATAAGCTTTGTGTCTGACCTCAAATAAATATATAAAATAATATTGGCCTAATTTACTGTAGTTAACTATCAAATTCATAAATTACCACACGTTTTCATTACAGTTATCCAAAGGCCTCTTTCAGACGATCCGACTTTTTGTTGTGCGCCAAGTCCGGCACGGCGCCGGACTTAGAAATAACCACTCGTGCTTATGAGTGCCTTCACACGCTACGAACCATACCATGCCCGGCTTTAAGCCGTGTCCGGCCGCCGTTGTCAGCAATCCGGTACAGACTTGCCGACTTTTCGCCGTCCGGCGGACACAGTTCAGTACATTATAGGCAACAATGGCATCTCTAATATTACTATTTTTCTTGAGGAGTTGTGGACTCAATCGATTCAGGAGCTCATCAAAAAAACTCGCTATGGTCATTCTAAAGTAGTTGAAATTTTTTATGTCATCCTTTATTAAATCTTGATAAAAATTGACAAAAGCCTCATCAACTAGTCTTTGTAGATTTAAAGGATGGACCCATTTCCTTGAACTTCTTTACCTTTTACATACAAATAATAAAGATATAACAATTTCTCTCGACTGTCCATGGTTGCAACTCGAGAATTTTCACGATCATGCCGTTTGTTCGACGGCGCGTCCTTTGGTATGCACGGTGCCATGCCGGACACGGCGTCCGGTGAAAAGTCGGATCGTCTGAAAGAGGCCAGTGACAGATGTCAACTGTTGGCGTAGGGATATATAAGGGATTATTTCTAGTAACTTTTTGAGCTGTCATCCACGTAAACTAAGGTCGTAAATGTATTATATGTGTAAAACCCTAACGAATAGTGAAACACAATAACAGAATATTTATCCAGTTTGAACAATAATTTGATAAATTTATATTCACTTAGCTCTAAATCCTCTTCACGTTTATTCGTTATATATACGTTGTACTCAAATTAAATTTCGAATTTAATATCTTTTATCGCCAATTCATTCAAACCTTTACCATTTAATTCTTTTTTTTCTAGAAATTGATTTCAAACTATATGTTAAGAGATTGACAGTTCCAAAAAGTCTAACCCAAATGAAAAATATTATTCCGTAATGAAGTTTAGTTCAAGAATAGCTAGAGATTATAAGTTTCGAGTGTCACGTGACCTCTTCAGCTAGGAATGAAAAAATCTCGGCGATAGATCTTTTGGCTTGCGAGCATGTTATTATAATAGACACTATCACTGCCCACACTAACATTTCCCGTGAATCCGACACCCTCGTCTCCACCCTACTAATGATAAGAGAAGTAACAGCGAGCGAAGATAAAGGTGAGTGTGAAGAATGTGCTTGGTCTTAAAGAGGACAGTGTGGCAGATTAACACCTACCGGCTTCACACGAGTGGAATGCGCCAAGTCTGGTAGTTTTCTCCAGTTCATCCCTTATCGGTGGCTTGAATATCTATCTAAGGGTGTCCTGGAATTTAATTACAACTTTTTCTCTTAATTTAAAAAGTTTCTCGTCTAATTCCACTTTGAGTATGACAGATATTTTAACAATTACTGTTGATATCACCATATTAACTAAATCAAACTAGAGTCTGTTCAGCTTAGGAAATGTTTTCTGAAAGGCCTTTTTCCCTACCAGAAAGCTATTTTATAGTAGGATATTGGTAGGAAAAAAGACCTTTCAGAGAGTAATTCCTACCGTGAGTGGAGTATATGTTTCTAATGGAGCAAAATATTATATATTTTTACCTAAGAAAATGTTTTGTTTTAAAAACTGCAAAAATGCTCCTCTCGCTCTTTTCTAGCGTCTCCTACACTTCCACCTCATGCAGATTATTTTACCAACCGCACCGGTGGGCAGGTGAACAAAGGCATCATTCTCGGAGGTTCAAAACCTACCCGGCTGTAGTGAGGTGGTTCCTCCCCCGCCTCCTAAATACCAGGATCGGTGGGCACACGGACTAAGGCGACAGTCTCGCCTGATTTGTCAGTGATGGGAGTTTAAATCGTGCCCGAATGTATAAAGATAGATGTCCATAAATGATTCCCCGACTTTCACTGTATTGAAATGAAGGGTACTATATATCATCTAACATTCTACCTAAAGTCTGTTCATCGTAGAAATTGTTTTCTGAAAGGCCTTTTTCCCTACCAGATAAGCTATTATATAGTAGGATATTGGTAGGAAAAAAGACCTTTCAGAGAGTAATTCCTACCGTGAATGGAGTATACCTCGTCCCTAGCCCATTAGTGCGTGTATACGGACAGCTCGGACTGGTAGATGAAGAAGCGATGCTAGTTTTTTTTTACAAACTTTTTCCGCTCGCCTTCCACGCAAATGCGGCTACACTCAATTGGAAATTAAACCTTTCTACCCTCTTAGTGTAAATATAATAATGATAGACCAGAAGGAAGCGCGGATTCCTTTCTTTTTTTTAAAAAACCAGACCAATATTCACGGATAAAAAAAATGTTGTTGGCTTTAACATTTATTCACGGATAAAAAAAAATGTTGTTGGCTTTAACATTCAAAATAGAATATAGTAAAAATAGAATTACCATTGACTATTTCCTCCGAGTTCTCCGAACCAGATATCGATTCAAAGTCGTCGCTAGACGCCATCTTGGGATACTTTCCCTCCCTGCCCCTGCAAAATAATTCACGTTCGCAATGAACGAGGCACGACACAAGGACCCGAATTCTTCACGCGTAGAACCGGCTAGCTCAAATGAACCCAACACGCAACTGAACACCCCCTCCCCCTTTTTTGAAAGACCTCAAGTCATGTAATAGACTCGTCCTTCTTTCTGATCTTCCACGATACCAAGTCAGCTGGTCCAATGTTGCCAGAGTTGGGATTTTATTGGTAAGATTTTGTAGCAACTGCGCTGGCTATAACTTTTTATTTTTATTAGGACGCTTAGCGTGCACTTTATAAACACATAATATATTATATCAGCACAAGATTTTTAATTTTTAATATATATGCGTATGTTTGGAAAAAAATAAATTAAAGTTAATAACTTTGATGTTCGATGCCTTGGCTTAATTGGTAGTCTTTATACCGAACTTCAATTACCAGATTCCATTTTCGGCGCAATCGATTAAAAAAAAATCGTTTGTCGAAATTGAGCGTTCACACCACAATTAAATAAACGATTGTTAACCTCGGTGACCTTGGGGTAAAGTGCTCGCCTCAGGACCCGATGTTAGTGGGTTCAAACCCAGCCGTGATCGAAGGATTTTTTCTTGAGCGATAAAAATCCGTAGCACAACTTCCTTCGGACGGGATGTAAAGCCGTCGGTCCCATGTCGATTGTGGCATGGTAAAAGAACCCTGGAAGGTATGTGAAAATATCTTTCCCAACAAAATTGGTGGTCTCTTTAACTATCGCTCATAGAAATTCTTATGTGCCGATATAGTCAGTCGGTTCAGAAAATGTACGTTAAATACCTCAGATAGGCTAAATAAATAAAATTAATTATAAATAAACGGTTGGCAGATCCGGTGTTATGTCAGTTTCAGTTAGGTTTGTTTTAAAAGGCTTATGGTAATATCGGCTGGAACTGAAGGTACAATTTTAATACCAATAATAATAATAGTTGCATAGGTCGTCACGTAGTCCAAGACGTCAGGATCACTATAAATTGTATGCCCGATGAAGAAGAGGTCGATGTCCGAATCTCGACCATGTGCACGGAAAGGCAGTATAAACATAGAATTTGTCATCGCGGTATTTCCCATTCTACTGTGGGTGCACTTATAAAAAAAACTTAACAAATCTTTTTTCCCGCGCATTAAACAGAATGAAACCATATCGTTAAACGTAGTAATTAGAACAAATCAAATAATAACTGGTGACCTGGCGGTCTAGGAGTAAGGTGTCAGACTTCTGTGTTGAGGGTCCGGGGGTTCAATCCTCGGTCCCGGCACAGATTTATCTGATTGCAAAAACCCTTCCTTCACCTCTGACAAGACGTGTATTAATCACAACTTGTGAATGTGAGGAATGCCAGGCCTCCACCGTAGTTCGGATCCAACGTTAAACTTTAAGTCCTCCATTTCATCTCACAATCACCCTACCATTACACATTAGCGTAAGTGCGTACAACCCGAACGG
>CABFWB010007497.1:0-14801 GCA_902151455.1 Timema bartmani | reverse complement strand
ACTTTTTCTCTTTTTTCCCTTCAGTAAACTACCCTTAATTTTAGGGGTAGATATCCAATTCCAAAAACCCCTCGGGGCAACCCTATGAAAACCCTAGATATCAAGTTTCAGCTCAATCGGTAAAATAGTTTAGGCTCTAGTTGGAGGTACAGACAGACAGATAGACAGACAGACAGACGGAAATTCAAAAACCACATTTTCGGATTCAGGGAGTCATGAAACGTCAAAATTCATCAAAATCTCAAGTTCGATTTTTTTGACGATCACCATACTTTCTCTACCTGTAAGATAGAGAGAAAGTAAAAAGAAGAAATTATGTCTATGATCTATTAAAACAATGGTTATCAAAATTTGCCAATCCCTTTCAAGGCAGGGGTAAATTATTTAGAAAAAAAAAACTTCAGTGCACCCAACCAAGATTCAAACCTCACTGTGGATTCATACGTTTGCTGAAAAACAAGCGCAAAATGGAAACGTGTTCACGTGACGAGATCTAAGCCAGTCACAAGATTTCTGCCTCATCGGCGCGAGATGTTCCGCTAAAGTTCAACTCATCTCTACTTTGTCCGCTCTTCCTAAGATGTTCGGCACGGGAGAACCAATCAAATATCAGAACCAACCATCTCAAATCAGTGTGCATGCATATTTGGCATGTGTGCAGCGTCGTTTGTTATTGTGAAGAAATTTGAAATAACCTGTTAATGGAAAGCGTGTGTAACCATGTATTGAATTGTGCCACGACACAGCGTTATAATTAGAAAACAATCTATCGGGAGAATGATATTTATCCACTGGAAAATAAAATATGTTGATAATCAGATGTTTATAGTTAGTGTTGCAATGCATCATGGTTCTATAGTGTGTGAATTGCTACGCCATTAAGGCAGATTCTTTATATTTTCGGCGAACGTGTGAGTCAAGCTTCAATCTCCCGGCCATCAGCAGTCCAGTCCAATGCGATAATGATGCCTTAAACCATGCAACCACCGATGCAGGTAGCCTCTTACTGAATTTCTATCTTTTCATAAGTATTTGAGCATAACAAAGGCACTCATAACATGTGCGGTTGAGACATTTTTATAGTATACTATTTAGACCCTATATATTTTTTCATCCCTTGTGATTTACTATCCATCTGGGCTATCCACATCTTTATTCTAATGGGGTACTGAGAGGGATGAAGAAGGTAAAATTAGGGGATAATGTACCCAACTTTGCGTGGAGACCGAGTGTATTAATAACATATTTCATTAACAATTAAATGTAGGCCTTCAGGAATAGCAGAGCTTGGAAAATCGAAATGATTTTTAGCTCAAAGATATAGCCGCATCAACATCAGGATTGCAGCCACTCAAACTCTAGAATAAAATTCCAGCATAATTCCTGGTTTTATTAGGAAAAATAAAGTTTTCTCGCTTTTTTTTTAAGGCCTTTCCTCTGGTGGTGAAACTGTGAACAAATGATTCTGAGTGAAAATGTTTTGTAAAAGGCATGTTGAGCAAGCCACCAAATTTAAGTACTTGATCAAGTACTGAATAAGTATTTCTACCCCATGCCTAGGCTTGTAGATTATTGGAGTCTTACAAGCTCAATTATATTTCAAAATACTTTAAATTACTTCAAGATGTCTTAAAAAAAAATCCTAGCAATCTCCCGCTAGGAGACTTTACCACAAGCCATCCATCACAGATTGTACCCCTCCCTTCCCTCTAAAAAAAATTAAAAAAATTAGAGGTACAACCATGTGATGTAGTTTTTGTTAATGTTTGTCTCATAAACAAAGCCCCATAAAAATTGATTTATTTTTAGTTACATTTCGTTTTTTAAATCTCACGTTTTGGTGTTATTTTGTGTTTATTCAAAATTACATGTTATCTGAGGTGTTTTTAAGTATTATTTACATATTGAGAGACTGTATACATTGTTAAAATTTATTAATGAAACCTTATATATTTGCTTTAAATTTTTTTGTCAAGTTTATTTGCATATTTCACAATTTTGTAGACTAAATTTAGCTTACACTACAGCAAAATACTAATCAAATTACAACAGGGTCTAAATTTCTTATTAATTTTGTGTATATTTAAAGATTTTTTTTTTGTAAAAGCGATGTTATTTTATTTTATAGGAGCATTTCGTGTAACTAGACAATTGTTTTATTTCGCTTTTCAAAAACATTGTAAACCATATCTAAAAACTATCAAAGGAAAAAGTACTTGAATCCATCTTCATATGGCACTTTTCGCTTTATCGCATCTCACTATTGTTACGGGGCTCTACTCATAAAGTAATTATTCCACTTGTAATGTGTGCTCGGTCACAAGTAGAGAGTGTGCGAGTTAAACAGTAGTATTACCTTATTTGTGTAGGGTGAGGGGGGGATTAAAAAAGTTTTATAAATATAACCTTCCCCCAAGTCAAAGGCAGATCCGAGTTTAACCCCAGAAAATGTTCGAAAATTGGATGGCTCTAGAAGCTATTTAGAGTGGTCGTAGCCTTTAAATTTCCGACAGATAACAATATTCAAGCACTTTTCCTGGGGTTTTTTTCTTAATGCACAGAATTCAAGCAGATTTCCTGATTTTCCCGATCAGTGACCATCCTGAACATATTTCAATTGGTTGAAAAATTACACCTGGACACAGGAATCGAACCCGGGACTCTTGTCTTAGCGAGCCAATGCTCTGCTGAGCTATCCAAGATTCGTCCCATTGTCAGTCTTCAATCGTAGTTTTAAGGTAAAGTCTGTGATATACTTGATATTTAACGGAAATAAGACAAATTTCAAGAAAATAGAATTGTAAACATAGATCTATTTAATTGATCAAAACAATGTTTTACAGGTAGCTAGTAGGCTAAGTAGTATCAAATAGATTTATCAACTATTTAATTACCTTGTTCAGTGGCCACGTGGTCTAATGCGCTACTTTCGCATTAGACTAAACTATCGATGATGGGGAGATCGAGGTTCGAATCTCAGTGGGGTGTACTGATAATGGTTTTCTACTCTCCCTCCACACAAATTCGGGTACTCATCCTATAATTATAACCTTCCTAATACCTAAAACTATTAGCATAATTAGTACAGAGGCATATAACCCAAACGGGTAGTTAGACGTAGTGCTTAAAACCAAACACCAATTTAATTGGGATCCCATAACTCAGCCACTTGGGTGTTTTTAACACATGTTGGTGTTTATTTAACACTGTTCAAATTAACACTAGTGATGTTTCGCTACTTTCAATGTGATTATGTTTTAGAATGACTTTCGAGTGTTTCCAGACTTATGTTCTCTCTGATGTGAAGCCATAATAACTATTTGGGTATTAATATATATACTCCGAATGCCAGAAACATGTTTTATCTATTACATAAATTAACAAAATAGGTTACATTATTATTCACAATTGATACAATGAAATACCTTTATTGCCTTGATGCAATCTTAGTTCTAGGCTTATTACATTCCTATTCCTTAAAATGTATTACGTTTATGTTTTAAAGGATTAACAATATGAGTTAATGTTTGTTTCATAAATTCATTAGAAGATAGAAGAATAATTATAGGCCTTACGTATTCAAGAATTGGGTTTGCTGGGCCTATATCAAAAAAATGTAGACCTACTCATTGTAGGTTTGTACGTCTTTCAATAGACATTTACTTGAGTTCTGTGGTCGATGTGTTCAAGACAATGTTAAACAATATCGCTAAGCATTATCCTGGGACGTAGGCGAGTACATTATTAACTATCTCTAGAAAACATACCGTAAATTCTCAATATCGGTATGTCACAATACTTAGTGTGTTGCTTGTAAATAATAATATATTTTGATAATTATGTTATAAGAAAACATATTTCTGACATTCGGTAAAAGTGTACTGGTCCTTATATTCAAAATAATTGAGGTAGAAATCTATATTATTATTTATTCAGTGCAGATTATTATTGTGATAAAATATCAAGGGATAGGTTCAGTCCTAGGTTGTTGCAATAATGTTGGTAATAATAACATATCTTGAAAAAAGATGGCATCAGTTTGGGTCAAGCGGTGATTTAAATAGGAATAGTACACCAAGAAGTTTTGATTGTTGACACCTTTTATTTGGGCTTTTACAGTATATAAATTATTTTCAACATAAATACAAAAAACAAGAATAGGAAATTTCAAATAATAACAAAATTATTATGGTTAGCAAATTGTATATAATTTTTAAATTAAAACAATAATCACTTAAACTATGTGAAAATGTTCAGTCATATTGTGCACAAAGTAAACTGTCACATACTTCAATCACAAATGACAACTAAAATATTTAAATGGCGTGCAGATATATTTTAACATGCAATAATAGATATTTTGGTGCACAACGATTAAAATGTTTATCATGAAAACTTTCTAAACCTTGCTCAACCTTACCTTTCATACATCAATTAATAAAAATGTTGACCTAAAGGATGGATCACCATGACCGACAAGTGTGGTAGGGTTTACAAAGTGATTTCTTTCTAATCAATTTACAAGAAAACTATTAGACTGATTTATATGCTAGTGTGGATATATTCATTCATAATTCTTGGTTTCTAGTCCATTTGAGAGAAAGGATAAAACTAATATAGAAAGGGAAAAAACGTTGAATAAGTTAATTAGAAATGAAACTTATAAATATAACATTGATTTTTTTCCTTGCATCGCGTCTTACTACCCCTTCAGGTTATGTGTTCCAATCTATTTTTAAACCAACAATTTAATTTACTTATTCAACACTTGTAAAATAAAACAGCCAGCAGTTGTTGAATGGACTAAGAGACTACATAGTCTCCAAACTGTGACCCACAGCATAGTTTTATTTTGACCAAATCTTTGCTTCAAAGGTTTAGAAAATTTCACAGACTAAAACAATAACAAATAAAAACAGTATACATATAGATGAAACCAATTTTTCCCATAAAACATGTCTAAAAAAATAAAAAAATGTTTGAATAAATAATTCATTTAAACATTTTATAATTTTATTCGTCCCACCAGAAGTTGTTGAAAACGAATTACTATGTGTATGTGTGTTAAAATTATAAGTACATTCAATTTAGTGAACAATTAAAATAAAGACATGGGAATTGAAACTTTGTGAGGCAGTGCTCTAGGCTATATTGAATCATTTAATACCCTGGTAAGTTCCTGTGTATTTAAGTACTGAGCCTATATAAGTGTAGCTGTTGAGATTAAATAGCATACTAGTAGGGTTTATAATGAGCTCAATTTATAATATTTAGTAAGAAATCATTTATTAAGCAAAAAACATACTTGTCTCTCTACTAATATTTTTTCATACTAGACTCAAGAGATCCAAATTAAATAACATTTAGACCACATAATTTAATATTTGGAGACTGTTGGTCTAAGGCATCATAGATGTCACATTTAACCTAATTATTTAATAATATTATTATTAACATCATGTATTACTACTCGTTCAGGTTATATGCCCATGCACTAATTACACTAATGGCTTAGGGATTATGGAGGCTTAATTTAGAGTAATTAATTAATTTAGCAGTCTTACTACCCATTCAGGTTATACTCTTAAGTACTAATTACGCTAATGGGTTAGGAATTGGGAAGGTTGAATTTATAGGAAGTGAACCCGCATTTGCATGGAGGGCGAGTGGAAAACGATTTAGGGAAAACCAACCCTAGTTCACCCGACAGAGATTCGAACCTCAATCTCCCCATCCTCATTAGTCGAGCTTATCACGTAACTAGCGTGTTAGCTAAATATGTTACCGAGGAGTGTTTAATCTAGAGTAAATGCACCCACATTTGCATGGAGGGAGAGTGGAAAACCATTTAAGAAAAACATCTTCAGTGCATTGCACAGGGACCAAACCCTGATCTCACCGTCTTCGGCAGTCTAGTCCAACAGGAGAGTAGCGCATTAAACCATGTGGCCACCGAAGCGGGTTTTAACCTAATTGCCGTTGACAGACGCGTCTAAGTTTGAATCTCAGTAGGATGCAACTGAGGTTGGTTTTACAAGAACTTGAAACACGTAATTTTATTAATAATTTTTGTAAAAACTAACACACGATGCCAACCGATGATAGCAATAATTACTGATAACCACCCGTGTGCATCGGTGGACATGTGGTCTAATCGTCAAGCTCTTTTAGTTTGGTTTGCCGATGACAGACAGGTCGTGGTTCAAACCCTTGGTAGGCGTATCAAGGGTGAGGCTGTTTTTATTTTAAATAGTTTACCAATTTCCCTTCTTGCAAATGTGGATATATTTATTTAAAATTTTTTACCATCATCTCTATCTCATCAGTCAGTGTACAGTCCAGACACATAATAAGACGCGGTGTAAAATAAAAACAAAACAAACTGTTTAATCCAAGAGAATAGGAATTCAAAGGGCATTTAAAATAAAATGTGTAAGTATTAGCCTGGAGAGATGATGCAGGACCTCTTTAATAGGAAAACACAACATGAGCACTTAATCGAGGTTCGAACTCGAGACCATATTTCCCGGGTCAGCACGGTGAGCTCTGTCTCCTTAAGCTAATCAAATACTAGGTGTGAAATATTTTGATAGTAATATTACAGGAAATAATATAATAATACTTAGCACTGCATCTTACTACCCGTTCGGGTTGTACGCTATCAAATAATATAGACTAATACAGTGAATAAACTTCAAACATTTATTGTGAATGAGACTGCACTTTCTAATACTAGTATTGTTTAACCTAGTGGTTTTCAAACCCTGCTCCATGGTCAGGACCATAATAAATAAATAAATATTACGTGAAAGAGCTAAGGAATACAAGATTGACAGGATAAGTTTGCTAAGCCAACAAAACTGTTCACCACTAGTAGCATTAAATGTAAAATGTGCATTGGAAACACAGTTAAGTAAAAATGGTGTATTTTACAGCTTGACAAACACGTACATTAATATAGTTTATGAGTTTGGCAAGGAGACGGGCGGGAAGTTTTGTGCAGTGGGTGGTCTGCACCTGCAGCTGACTTGGGAGGAGTTTGAGAAACAATGACCTAGAAAATAAAGACACGTTCCATGCTAGTACTGTCTAGCAGATAAAGACACAACCCATGCTAGTACTGTCTAGCAGATAAAGACACAACCCATGCTAGTACTGTCTAGAAGATAAAGACACAACCCATGCTAGTACTGTCTAGCAGATATAGACATTTCCCATGCTAATAATGTCTTGCAGATTAAAGACACACTCCATGCTAGTACTGTCTAGAAGATAAAGACACAACCCATGCTAGTACTGTCTAGCAGATAAAGACACAACCCATGCTAGTACTGTCTTGCAGATATAGACATTTCCCATACTAATAATGTCTTGCAGATAAAGACACACTCCATGCTAGTACTGTCTAGCAGATAAAGACACAACCCATGCTAGTACTGTCTAGAAGATAAAAACACCCAATGCTAATACTGTCTAGCAGATAAAGACACAACCCATGCTAGTACTGTCTAGAAGATAAAAACACCCAATGCTAGTACTGTCTAGCAGATAAAGACACAACCCATGCTAGTACTGTCTAGCAGATAAAGACACAACCCATGCTAGTTCTGTCTAGTAGATAAAGACACAACCCATGCTAGTACTGTCTAGCAGATTAAAGACACAACCCATGCTAGTACTGTCTAGCAGATAAAGACACAACCCATGCTAGTACTTTCTAGAAGATAAAGACACAACCCATGCTAGTACTTTCTAGAAGATAAAGACACACCCCATGCTAGTTTCATCTAGCAGATAAAGACACAACCCATGTTAGTACTGTCTAGCAGATAAAGACACACCCCATGCTAGTACTGTCTAACAAATAAAGACACATCCCATGCTAATACTGACCTATCAGACATGCTCCATGCAAAAGAGGGGATTGGAGAAGTAATGCATGGAATTTATTAAGTTAGTATGCGAGTAGTAGGGGTTCAGACCAAACGGTTTCAGAAGCACTGTTCAAGAGACACCCATATTCAAATGCTCTTTGGGGAAAAATCCCCAGACCCTCCTAGCCACCGGCGGTTGAGGGTCTTCGGCTCCCAAATCCTCCCTGCAACTATTCGAGTACAGCATAATTATTAATATTCTCACACTACACCACTGCAAATGATGATGATGATGATGATGATGATGATAATGATAATTATTGGGCAAGTCAATCTCAATAAAAGATTGGGATCGAATTGAGGGAGGTTTGACCTCTATTGATTCTTAATAATCACTTATATAATGTGCGTGTACAAATGTAATACTGATAAGTATTATATTAAATTATGTTTTTTTACACTGCATCTTACTGCCAGAAAGGCTTTTTCGAATTTGCACTAAGGAGTCATGGATGAGGAAGGAATAATTTAGAGAAGTCGTACCTACATTTAGTTGAAGTGAGCGTGGGAAGTTATCCACCCTAAATATATCCAGCCGGGATTTGAGTCTCAACCTCCCCAGACTAGACGAGCTTGATGTTTAGTTCGTGTGTCTATCGATGTGGGCTGAATATTTCTTATAACTATGTCTAACTTAGAAATACCGAGAATGCTCTACATCCACCACTTATTTGGCAAGTGATTAGGCCTATGTTATTAGTTTGTTGAATTTAGAGGAAGTGAACCCGCATTTGCGTGGAGGGAGAGTGGAAAACCATTTAGGAAAAACCAACCCCAGTTCACTCGACCGAGATTCAAACCTCGATCTCCCCGTCCTCGGCGGTAGAGCTCAACACGACTAGCGCGTTAGAACTACGCCACTGAGGCGGGTCCATCCGTTTTTTTAATCATGTTTGAATACATTAACAAGATCTACCATAAAATTAAGTAGAATGAAGTCATGTCTTCCGTTTTGGTGGTTGAATGGTCTAGGATATGAGTCCCCAAACCTTTTAGACCAAAGGAACCCTTGCACCAGAAAAAATAGAGGGTGGAACCGTCAAAGCATATTTTACAAAAATATTATGAACATTCAATTATGACAACTAAATTTTACAAGTATAAAAGTATAAATTAATGTAAAACATCACCTGTTTTGAATGAGCCTTAGGAAATTATGTCCTTTAATCAGATTTAGAAAAAAATTGACACTCCTAATTACTGATGTTATATATTTTTCTGCGAAAAACAAATAAAGAATATTATAAAATTGACTCATGACACCTGAAATAATATCTATGGTGAAGCCCAGTTTGATAAACGATGGTCTACTCTCGCAATAGACTCTACTGCCAATGATGGGAAGATGAGGGTTCAAATCCCAGTTGGGTATAGTGAGGGTGGTTTTACACTCTCACCCACACAGAAATGCGGGTACTCTTCTTCTAAATTCAATCTTCCTCACCCTTAGCATATTAGCATAAATAGTACATATGTGTATAAGCCCGATGGGTAGTAAGACTCGGTAATTAAATTAAATTCATGTGCATAGGTTATTAAAGTACTATAAAAAAAGAAACACAATCTTAGCCTATTCTTTAAAACTCCAAAACATTTGATTTCAACTTTCAACTCGACCAAAACTTATCAATAGTTGTAATGAGAATGGTCTGTCACAAAGAGGAACAGGTTTCAATGAAATAAACAAACTTTAACCTCGTGTCCCTCAAATATTTTTATCAGCACAAACTTGACAAATGTGGCAACATTGCTAACTCAAAAGACCAAATAGTTTGGTCAACACAAGTTTCTTGGGAGTGGTGTTTATATCGTTTCTAATATTCTACAAGGTAGCCTGGTATCTGCTTAAATTTAAATATGTAACATTGTTAAAATAAACTAATTTATGTTTTTTTTTATTTTTATGGGAAAAAATGGAATAGGACCAAGATAAGAGAATAGGATTTGTGCTATAGGAGCATAGATACTAGTGTGTTCATCAATATAATATATTATAAGATCTTTTAGGAAAATAAGTTGTTGATATATAGAAGGTTAGGTTTGGTTATGTAGTGCCTTAACAGTTCAATTCTCAACTTTTTCTTTAAAAAAAAATATGGAAAATATCTACATTAGCATCACATCCTCCCAAATGCAAAGAGTTGTAGAACCTATTAAAAAAACCTAAAAAGTTTTATAATATCCATAATGACTAAATTTTATAAGGAAAAATAAAACCGTATAAAACAAAATATTGATGACGACAGAAGCATGATGGGAAACTAAAGTAAAACCTAAAAAAAAAAAATCTAACAATCAAGCTCAACCTAACCTTTCATTACTATGACACTATCTCTACCGAGATTACCTAATCTTTCATGTGTTAATAATTAAACTCTAAATTATATAAAATAAAAGATTCAATTTAATTAATATACATTGTTGGTAAACATGATTCATATACGTCATAATGCTAAGAATTGTGGAAAGACAGCATAGTGCGCAGGATGATAGAATTTACATGAGTGCGCAGGATTATATCACAAATGCAAAAAAACAAAAAGTTAAACTCTTTGTGTCACAAAATTCTACGGACTCTTGTTAAGTACATCTAATTCAATAAAATAACCACACTATGCACCATAACAGTGTAAAGCAGCCAAATGTGGAACCATTAATGTGTCCAAGACTCTTAGGTTTTGTCAGGTTGGGGTAGTTTATAAAAATAAAAATGTTTACTACTTATTGCATGCCATGTTCTGACAATGCTTTTTGTGTGAATATTATATTCTTATGTGATTTTGGTCAGTT
The DNA here is from genome assembly GCA_902151455.1 of Timema bartmani. Lineage (NCBI taxonomy): Eukaryota > Metazoa > Arthropoda > Insecta > Phasmatodea > Timematidae > Timema > Timema bartmani. The sequence continues at coordinate 4,077 of CABFWB010007497.1, read as the reverse complement.
TAGTTTTAATTTTTAAACTAGCCTATATAGGCCAACAATTTTTTAACAATGTTGATATTATTATTACTATTATTATTATTGGAATGTCCATATTCTTGTTGTTTGTATTAATAATACAAAATAATATATTTAATATAATTAAATTTTTTTTGGTGAACAATCGGATACTCTTGGTGTACTAAACACGTTTAAGTTTTTTTTTTATTCTTTGAAGGATTAAATATTGCTTCCATTAAACCCAACGCTCCTAATGAGCCATTAACACCTTTCACTGATTTTGTATTGTGCAAACGTGTAGGTTTCGACATGGCTCTACAAAAGTATGTTGAAGATCAACTTTTTCACATCAAACTAATTTTAATGCATCATAATTAAGTCACAGTCATCCTTAACCAATACTTTAACCTATTTTATATTATTAATAACTTTTAAGGTATAGTTTATACCGTAATAAATACCTTAAGTTATCTCATCACCTGCAGTTTTAGGTAATTAGATTACAGAAAAATATTTTAATGGAGAAGAGAAAGAGTCGGTTTCTGTTTGTTTAATCACTTATAAAGCATACAATGTTTACGTTTTAAAAGGAAAAAAGACGAACGATTCCACTCCTTGTTTAATGTGCAAAGTTTACAGTTTGACAAACATTAACTTCATTTTTATCGTAGCATGGTAATAAAGTTAGGAGGGTTCTTGCTGGTAATGTTTGTCTCTTCGCAATCAAAGAGATTGATAATTGGAACTACTTTGTTAGGCTGGATTGATATGCATGTATAACGCATATATCACAGTGCACAGCGTAGAGTACACAATTCATAAAACAAATACAACGAATTGTAATAAAACGTAGTAATTAAAGTTTTAACCAAAACAATTAATTCCTAATACTAGAAATTTATCTTAAACCTATTTGCTCTACTAGATAAGGACTTTAAAAATAATCGGATACATAAAATTTACTTAATTTAAGTGGTGCCTGTACTTTTAAATCAAATTTGATTTTTAACCGGGGGAGAGGGGGGTAGAGATTTTATTATTGTCATTAATACAATGGTAAACCGGCAGACAGAAGTCTTCCACAACCACATAGCCCTTCATCAATTCACAAACGTGTTCTGTTATACCACCAACTTCTTTAAGGCACCACATTTTCTATAATTGACTCTGTCTATTGAGCACACATAGTAGCAACTAACCCAATATCACAGCTGAGGGAACTGGAGGTTTTACGGAGAAAAGTTTTATCTTCGCTCTCTCTCGGACAACTGTTGCCAAGTCTCGTTTTCAAATTTGTCTGAAGGTGGTGTACTGGGGTAAGAAAGAGCTACTGCCAAATTGACGAACCGGTGTTGCAAAATCTGTCTTATATTTGATGCGAGATTGACTACCCAACAAAGAGAGAATGACAACGCTGTTTCCCAATAGTAACCATGCAGCTCCCTCAACGATGATATCCAGTGTAGTATTGGGTAGAGCTGAAGTTAGGGGAAGGGGTGTCAGCAGAGTTGGCCACCGAGCTGAAAGGAGTCACCATCAAGATGTAGATTTTCTTTATATATGTAAAAATTTGAAATTGATTTAAACGCATGATTAAAAAGATGTATAAAATCTGAACTTAATAATACTTTAAAGATAAAATAGTGATCAAATGAGGAATCGTGTATATTATAAGTTGGTCATGGGCCAAATTGAGTTCCAAATGAGTAAATATGATATAATGACTCCCACCTAAAACATTGAAATATATCTACTTTGGCTCTCAAGAACTCACTTGGGAATAAGTATTTCCAGGGCTAACTAAGACCTATGTAACTCATCCACTCAAAAAAACTGCCACGCGATTAAAAATATGACTTGAGTCATTTTAACATATTAGATAAGCAAAAAATTATTATCTTCTGTGAGGCGGAAAACGCCGGTCGCAAAGTAGGGTTCTGAAAGAGAGAGAAATGAATCGTTCAGACGAGGATAGCACAGTTAACATTCATCCTTGACACTACAGGTCAAAGCAACAAGTTGTCCTTGAAGGAAATAAACCAACAGATGGGAGGCACGTGTTTAAATCCCAGCTGGGAACACTTGACGTGTTTTTACACTTATTATTTTGAAAGCTATTAACATAAAGATTAATAATATACTTTTGTATTAATAAGTCCTACTTTACTCGACCCACCAAATGAATTAATAAATTAAAATATAGCAACTAATATTTATTTGTAAAGTTAATTTATTACAAGTTTCTGTGGAATGTAAAAATACAATAGTGAAAACTGACTATGTAAATTATTTTCAGAATAACATACTTGTTACCCATATCGGCGAGAACGCGATATAAACGTAAATCTCACTTGGTCTGGTTTTATGGTGACGGGAAGGCTTGACACCAAATCCCTGCTGGGTTATTTGTGGATGATCTTACTAAATAGTTTTCCACTCTCCCTCTACGCAAAATTGGATAAACTTACACTCAATTATAGCTTCCTCATTCCTACCACAATAGTGCAATTATTAAATTTGTACAGCTTGAATGAGTAGTAAGATGAGGTTTAAAAAATAAATTTGTTTGTGTTCTCTAAATCCGGAGTTCTCATCTCAACCTTAGGGTTCGGCCAGACTGACAAGCGTGCGAGCGGGCGAGCGCGCAAGCGACTGGGTGGCCAGACTGGCGAGCGTGCGAGAGAGCAGATAGCTCTCGTTAGTTGTTGACGAGGAGGCTCCGAATCTTGGCTGAGTGAGCTGAGGGGGGTTTTAACAAGTGATTTATTGTTGTGGTTTTCTCATCCTCTCTCCACGCTAATGGTGATTCTTATTTTTAAAGGCCTACTTTGATAATATTGAAGTATTTTAACATATCAGTTTTACATATATATACATATAGGTATGGTGTATGATCTTACCAATTAAATTAGGCCGTTAGTAGCAAGTGTGCTAAACCTATCGATATTAATAAAAATGTAAAAATGAGAAGTTTTCCTACCACTCAATGAACCAACATACAATAATATTGCCTAGCGCCTGTAAACTAGACTATAACGGGTCGAGCGCGCGCTCCAGTCTGGCCACCTCTCACTACAACCAATATGTTCTATTTTATATTTTAGTCGCTCGCTCAGTCTGGCCGCCCCCTTAGGCTCGCGGCAACCTTGTGAAAGAGACTAGCATCTCGTTGCACCCTTGCAAGTACTGTCGTAAGCGTTTTGTTTTTCATATTTTTTGTTTTTAATCCAAAGTAGAATATATCAGAGTAGCATACTAAACCATTAACAGTGTTTTAATTTTGTAACTATTTAAAATTAAAATAAACATTTTTACTTAGGCTTACTCTCTTACTGAGTTAATTAAAAAATATAAATAGCAAAATCATTGAATGAAATACATAATTATATTTCTAAAGTAAAATAGGTTTGTGAAAGCAATATACTAGTACACTTGCTACGCACATAAACCGACACCAGCTAACAAACTCACTTGAGTGGCCAGCCTGTATTTGGACGTAATGCTCTCGCGAATGAAATGAGGTCAGCATGGAATGAATGTTCATTTTTATAATTTATAGTTTGTAAAGATCGTATAGTGGGTGCGTTGTGTTGGTTACATTAATAAAATATCATATATTTAAATTACTATTTATTATATATTAATTAATAACTAACTAATTAATACTAATTACTATTTATTATATTGGTTGGCTTCTGTTATTTCACTTGATACACGTCACGAATCTTGGATAGTGTGGGAGTGCCCGTCAACAGATTTAGGGTAAATTCACAATATCAATTTATTTATACGTGATGCAATAAAACTACTATTAATTATTACGCCTGGTTTTTCATTATAATAATTAGACCCCCGCGGCGACTATCCGAGCGGCTTACGCGAAGTGTCGATAAATAATTTAGAAAAACATAACCCCCCCCCTCCCACCCCGAGAGTAGGCACGGGAGCGTCCTTGGTAGAAGCTCGGTAAGACAAGAGTAACGAGTCTTACTCGACTCAACTGACATATTTAAAAATTACCGGGAAAACACTCCCATTGGTCCTCATGATCAAACATAGAGCAAGAAACTGTTCTCTTGT
>CABFWB010007496.1:0-24362 GCA_902151455.1 Timema bartmani | reverse complement strand
CTCTCAAACGTTTTATCTCTTGAGTGTTCTCTCTCTTAAACTCTCTGACTCAAACTATTTCTCATCTTAATCTCATTATCTTAAACTCTCAATCTCTAAATTTCACTCTCTCACTCTCACTCTTTATATCTCAAACTCTCTCTATGTCAAGTTGATTCTCTCTCAGACCCACTTTCTCGTAAACCCACTCTCTTTCTCTCTCTCTCTCTCTCAAACTTGCTTTCTCAATTTCTCTCTCTAAACCTTTTTCTCAAACATTCTCTCTATCTTAAGCTCTCTCTCAATCTAATTTTCTCTCTCTAAACTAATATCTCTAACTTTATCTCTCAAACATTTTCTCACACGCCTTCATATTTTCTCTCTATTTCACACAATATCCCTCTCAAAATTCTAGACTCTCTATTTCTCATACACTTTATCACGCATTCTCCCAAATATATTATCTTTCTCTCACAAACTTTCTTTCACTTTCTCTCACACACATTCTCTCTCCTCACACACACACACACACTTCTCCCAGTATTTCTTTCTCTAACACATACTCTCACTATCAATCGCTCACACTCACTCAATCTCAATCACTTACATTAATAAAATATTTGTCATTGCTTACAATAAGTTCAGCTCAAATGTTACTTGAGTGGTTTGGTGCAACGAATAGATGGAGGCCTGGAAGAGGAGTCATTTTAAAGTTCTTATCGGGGCATGAAGGGGGAAAATAGATGTTTTTAATCAAATTAAACAAAGAAAACTAAATATATAAGTAGAGTTGATAGCGTTTGATGAGTAAACTTTTAACTAAAAAGTGAGTCAGGGGTTATTATATTGATCCTTTCCCAATAAAAAGTTTAAAATACACTTTAGCGCAATAATCTGCAGCCGTCGCTACAACGACCCACTAGTTATTACTATATCGTTGCATTGACTAATTTTGACGCAATTAATAGGGACGTAATCATGACACTTATTGCGAAATTTATATCTTAATCCACATGAACAACGGTTATTCTTTATAAATATTGTGTACTATTGAATAATATAGTATTCATTTGTTTTGTATTTTCAAGAAAGGAGACAGGAAGAGGTGTAAAAACTTTAGGATGATAACGCTGATGTGCCACTGTACACAAATTTATTAGAGGATACTGTAAAAGAGAATAAGAAATAAATTTAAAGGAAGCTGCAAAGAGGAACTACACGTATTTAAGGAATAGAGGTCTAAAATATACTTGATATTCGCTATAGGAAATCCGATTAAAAAAGGTATGGATTTGGGAAAGACTTGGTTATAGTATTTATGCCTGTGGAGAAGGCATCTGATAGCGTGGATATAAATACAGTTTGGAAAGCGATGGAGTAGGCCGAAGTGGAAAGATGAGTTTAAATGAAAGTAAAAAACATGTATGAGGATAACAGGAGTTGTGTCAAGACGAAGAGTTGGAGTGACGGAGTAGTTCCAAATAAAAAATGGAGTGAAGCAGGGGAGTACCTTCTCACCACTATTATTTGTAATTAAACTTGGAGAGGAAAGAATGAAATTCATGATGTTTGCTGATGACTTGGTGAAGTGATGGTGATGACAAAGAAGAGTTTAAGGCCTAGTAAATCAACAAAGTTGGATGTTGTATATCTGAGAAAAGTACAGAACGTAAAATATAAAGCGTGAATGAGACGAAAGGTGGAAGTAGAGAGGATCTAATGATAAGAGGACAGCAGAGAGAGTTGTTATATAGGTGCGTAATAGAACTGATATGGAGAAGAGAAGTGTCCTAGAAGTGTAAGGAACTGTTGTACAGGACGTACTTTGTAGCCATGGTCACATATGTGCCAGAAACATGGAAATTGAATGTAAGATAAAATAGGATGGTGGAGTCAAAAGGAAATAATTTTATGAGGAGCATGTTAGCTGTCACTAAGAGAAACAAGATTAGGAATGAAGACGTCCGGGGGAGAGGGGGGGTATAGGAAATAGCCTACATAGTACAGTAAAGGAAGCAAGGCTGAGATGGTATAGGAATGTGAGGTGCATGGAGAAGGAAAGAATATGCCAAAGAAAATGTTGGGACCAAATTATGTAGGACAATTACCACAAGGGAGGTAAAGAAAGAAATTGGAGGAGCAGATAATAGAGAATGTGCAAGTGAGAGGAGGAGAATGGAAGCAATTAAAGGAGGAAGAGTGGTGGAAAGATAGAGGAATATGGAGGTATTTTACTAAACTGACCCTCCAGAGGCTGGAAACAGTTGATGATGATGATTAATTGGTTTTCTGTCTCACCAAAAGAAAATATCTACATATATTTTTTTTAATTATAGGAGAAACCTTAACTTGAAATCCAAAGAGAAATCTTAAGATTGTTGTAATGTTTATAGCATAATTATTAACTTAAGTAATACAATTTTTGGTAGGAATGTTTTCAAATACAGTGAAGGTAAAAAAAGAGACTATTATCTAACTCTGAAAATTATATTATGTCTATAACTTACTCGAAGAATTCTATGCGGCCGCCTGCATAGCTGATGTCCCACATATTCTTGAATCCTCCAATCTTGATTAGACCTAAGATGATGACAGCCAAACAAGATCCCATTGTTACGAAAGACTGAAGGAAATCCGTCCACACGACAGCCTTGATGCCACCCTGGATTTGAATAAATCTTTAATAGTATTGACAAATGACAGTAACAATACTACCTTCACACAAATCTAGAACACCGGGGAAAGTTATACATTTTCTTAGTTATGATCTGTATATTTTTATGTCAAAGTTCTTTTATAAAATCCATCTTCCTTCCCTTATGTGTTAGGTAATGTGAATTCACACTTTAACCGAAAAACACTCGTGAAAGTTAAACGTAATCATATGATGAATTCTAAGCCATTCACTAAATCTCAGCGTTACAATGCTCTTCTTTAGTTGAACACATTTTGACTTTGTAGGCTTAGCTGAAGAAATTCTGTTTTTAAGCTCTATTGAATTCACAAATTAAACCTAATAAGTGGTCTTGCGTTTCACTTCTATGCTTAAAACAATAAAACATTTACGTTGTCTGTGAAGGTGATATAACTTAGCTAAAGATAAATCGTGTATAACAATGTATTTTTGATCGTATAATGTCAAAACAAAACAATTTAAACATCCTTTATTGACTATTTTCTACAATAAATTAAAATATGTTGATAATCAGCTGTTTTTAGTTTAATTTCTTCAAGGGTTTGAATCATATCAATACTCAAGCAAATTCTACTTTCATCTTTCGTCAAACGTTTGAATAAAGACATTGTCAAAGCTGTTGCTCTGTTAATAATTTTTAATTGTTGGTATTTAACGTGCTATTTCTGAACTGATTGATTATATCAGCACAAGAGAAATTTATGAGAAAGAGCAAAAGGGCTTACAAATTTTTCTGTGAAAGATATTTTCGTATACCTCCCAGAATTCTTTTAAATGCCACGTTAGACATGGAACCGTCAGCTTTACTTCCCATACAAAGTTGTGATGTGGATTGTTATTGTTTAAGAAAAATCTTTTGACCCCGGCTGGGTTTGAACTTACGAACATTGGGTTCCTGAGGTGAGCACTTTACCCCAAAAACCCCAAGGTCAATCTCAGCCAAATTTGTTCTTTTTAATATCACATGGTAGATTTGTAAAGTATAATTTGCAGAGTGTTATACTTGTGGTGATGTTTACTTGGACGACAGAATAGTGTTCAGTTTAGTCAAAATACATTTGTTCTTATGTGTCAGAAACTGGGTAACTCAAAATTCATATGAATGGTCTCTACTTTTAAAATATTGGCTCATACATATAATAAAGGAAATATATTTTTATTCATCTTGGATAAGAAGTGAGAGAGTTAAAAGTGAAAAAAATATATTTGGAAAAATATGACAAAACAATTATTCTATAAAAGCATAAAATCAAATTTAGCCATTAAAATTCATAGCAATTTCTTACCAACATAGTATAGAGAACACAGACGGACACGACAATTGTTGTGATGAAGTGAATACTGATTCCACTCACTGAAAAAAAAAATCAACAGATATAATGTAATATTTGTATAATATCTTAATTGGTCTTATGGCTTATATTTTATTTTAATTTGATAATTCAAAAAAACACTTCAGTAGTTGTGTCGTCTAATGCACTGCTCTCGCGATAGATGAGACTGTCGATTGTGGGGTGATCAGGGTTTGATCCCGGTAGGGTGCACTGGGGGTAATTTTCTTAAATGGTTCTCCACTCTCCCTTCACGCAAATGTGGGAGTGATCTTGTTTATTGAAATAGATTAGTTACTATATGAGTGCATAATTATGATATAGGTTTTAGAACTATTTTAAAGAGTTTAAAAAATCTCCCTGTTCAATCAACGTTCCTACTCAGCAGTTCCGTTCCCTGACCCATCTTCGGTGCTATAAATATAATCGGTGTCGACACCGGACCACCCGGCGCTGCGTGGCTGCTGTCTAACCAAGACTTTCAAGATGTGTTGGCCTGGACTTCTCTGTACTGAACAAGGACTTAAGCTGTAGGATTTTCTCCTCACAAATTGCTGTTATTTGGTAGCTGAGTATTTAGAGCACTTAGAAGTAGCCCCCTAACAACTGAAGTAGGCCTACTTGTCCAGCCCTCGTCTCAGCAAAATGTTTATAAACCCAATGTTGTACATCAAGTAATCGGGGAGAGGGGTTCCCCTAAGTTAATAGTATTGCCAACATTTTGTTTTATGCTAATTGGCAAAACAATCTGTGTTTTTAAAAACATGACCTGTTATGAACACGTGACTATCTATTTAGGACAGTTGACATAATGATTTATTAGTATAACGTCATCTTTAAAATTCTCTTTATTGACTAAGGCTACAAACTATGACATCAAGTAATTTTAAGTATATAGTAGAATTAGTAATTTTAATGGTTGCGTTTGAGATGTAGTCCAAAAGCTACAGGACCAACCACGTTAAGAGCCCAATTAATTTAGTAAGGAATTACGCTGCAGGGTAAATCTTAGAATAATAATTTTAAACATTTTGCCAAGTTTTACGTTGATACATTACAGAATTTTAGGCTTTACTTATAGCTTTAACACTAGTTTTTTTTTCGAGATTTATATTTAGAAGGAAAATTACATCCTTGAGTTAGCAGCTCATGTTCATGGAGCTTTGTTTAAAATTTGGCAAGATATTGTTGGAGACCCACAAAAAAAACTTTGATTGGTTCTAGAAGGTGAAGAGGACTACGAAAGCTCTGGTCACTACTCAATCATCTGAACGGACTAAAATGTTGAACATATTTGCCAAACCATCTGCGAGGACAATTAGCGAAAGATTAACGACATTTAAAGCCTCATTGGCATATTTTTTGGCTCATTTAGACATACTTTTACAAAGAAACTCAACATAAGCGGGATTGATTTAAAATTAGTGTCCTGCTTTCTAAACCAAGGCCAGAGGCAGTACCAACTTCAGGTGTTCAGTGAACTTCAGGAGCAGGAACTTCCTTTACAAGCTTATGCCTGGTAATAAAAGCAGGACTTACGGCTATGACTGACTAACCAGGCAGCAGTGCTGCCAGTTTGTCTATTTTCTATAATCTAAAAAATCGAAGAATTTCAAGTGCATCATCAAGAGAACAGTAATATTTTTCTTCTATATAGAAGGGAAGATTAGATGAAGTTGTTAATAACTATAGGTCAGAAAGTGAATCATCACTTTAACGTTGAGTTTCTGAGTCATCTTAAAAAGGATGTGAGTTGAAAACTTTTGTACATGCTGTGCACAATATACTGGCTGCTGCATCTACAACTCACCGGCCTACACTGGAATGTCTATAAACAAGTTTATGGTCAAACAACAATTTGTAACACAACTATCTCATATATTTCCATTTGTATATCTCTGTGACTTATTTTTATTTCCCAAGAGGAAGATCTTGATAAAGGGGTGACCATTAAAGTTGAATTGGCAGGAGGGCCTCATTAAAATTCCGCGAAAGGGGTTCTTGAGATGCTTACAGAATGGGTAAATGAACTGGAATAACAGTATCAACTCTCAAGGGGAGGATTATTCAAGGGGAAACACAGTGTAAACCTGAACTTTCTCAGGGAAAATTGTAACTTAAAGTTATGTCAATTAACTAATATCTCATTAAACTGTATTGATTTAAATTAATGTCTCCCTGTTGTAAAAATGGCACATTTTACAGTCCAAGGGGTAAGATGACTTACCATGATTGAAAGCCAAAGCAGGAACATAAACTACTATCGGCAAGTACAGTAGTAAGCTCACAGTAAATAGAAGCGATGCCATTATACGGACCTTCTGATCGAATCTAAGTTCCAGGTACTGAAAAAATTCAAACATATTATCTTGATAAATATTCATAAGCATGTACCATAATGTTTGCTTATTAGTTGCTACCAAGCAAGATTTGACCAAATTTATACTAGTAAATGGGGTTGGATTTATTAAGAATGTTATTAACAATTTAATCTAATGTGTTGGTATGATTAAAGTAGATAAATAGAAAATCAGAAGCATTAAACTTGAGGAAGAACGAAGAAATAAAAACAAATAGAATTAAATAGATTGAATGAATATACAACTTAGCAACACAAAATATATACCATTGTACACCATGTCTATTTTTATGTTTATAAGTATTTTCTGAGCTAATACGTCTTTCACAGACACATACTTGAAACAACGAGCTAAGTTTGAACCCAAAGACAAAACTTGCATGTGCTAACCACCCAAATGTAGCTATGTAAAAGAATCTTTCATGTACCTCGTATGTGGAAGTAAGCTGAAGATTAAAGAAAACCGGCAAGAAGACGTAACCTATGATGAGTGCGACGAACAAACCAGCAACATTTGTCATGAAGTACATGGTGTTGTAAGTATAAATCTCTGCGGGCATTCCCATAAATGTTACGCCTGACAGGTGGCTGAAACAAATGTAAGTGGGAAATAGTATATCGCTTAGTTAATTCTAAAACACATATGTATATTCACACTGAAGTTTATTTTTTGATGAAACAATCGAGTGATTTGTTAAACTTAGGAGTGGTCATTATTGTATGGATATGAAGCGTGGGTTTGTCAGGAGAAGCACAAGATAGATGTGAATGCGGTTGGAATCAGATATATAATCAAAGTATATGGAAAGTATCGTACGGATAGAATCAATAATGAATGGTGCTGAAGGAGTGCGGTTTGAGAGTGAATCCAATAAGCCAATATGAAAGAAGCGTCTAACGTTGGTTTGGGTATGTTGAGAGGATGAGTGTGGATTGAGTCACGAAGCAAATACATTAAGTCGTTCAGAAATAAGGGTTGGGCCACGTAAGACGATTATGTGAAAAAGAGAAACATTAAGAGTTTTAAGAATAAAAGAGTATTTGTGACTCGGTGTATGGATGTTATTGGAGCGAAGTGAATATGCAAGGATAGAGAAGTGTGGAGAAAGTTAGTGAGAATGGATTAATTATAAAGTTGTTATTTGGACTATATGTACAGTTTCTAGCCTACCCTCTAAGGGAATGAAGTAAGACTCGCGAGGTAGTGGAGCTAAGCAGAGTATAACTAATATTACACGTGACTCACATCTATACACCGATTCTAGTTGTACGTATATTTACACTACTAGTATAAGAATGATAAATGTAGAGTTTTTAAGAGAGGTTTCAGGACTTGCTGTAAGGGAGTGTGGTAAAAGATTAAAATTTATCAGTATACTCAGCTATGATTATAGCCTTGATAATCCTATATTCGGTGAATAATACCATATTAGGTCTGAGTCCATATTCCTAGCATTGAAAGTATTTTCATAATATAAATATATAATTCTTGAAACAGACGTGGTGGCTAGGAGGGAAAGAGGAATGTCCAGAGACCTGTGGCTAAAGAGAGTGAGGAAGAGTGTGGAGAGAAAAGGAGTGGATCGTGCTGGCGTGGAGGAAGAAAGGTGGTGGTATAGCAGGAATTATAGAGGCTTATGTTCGAGACAGACCCTTGCAATGGAAGGAAACTGTTTTTTAATTATGAGGATTTATTTCCATTTATTTAAGGTATATAACGTACACTTTATGAACCAACTGTTTATATCACTACGCGAGAGTTCGGCTGGGTAAGGTGTTTTCAAATAACTTCCATGGTTCTTTTACATCCCACAATCGATGACTTTACCTTCCCTACGAAGGAAGTTGTGTTACAGATTTATATCACTCAAGAAAAATCCGTTGACCCCAGCTGGGTTTTAACCCAAGAACTTCAGGTCCGAAAGCAAGCACTCTACCCCAAAACCACTGAGGTCAAGATGATGTTGATGATTAAGATAATGATAATAACATAAATATAATATGTAGATACATAAGTTCATAATATATGGGATCATCTTTAAGTGCAAACAAATTTGTGTAAAATAAATATTTCTAATTAGCACTTTATACAATAAAATTACATTTTTATTATTAGGGATAAATTACATTATTATTAGTTGGGGGGGATGGAAGGGAATGTGAGTTAAGGTCAGTGATATTTTAGTTTTAATAGCAAACAATTTTTTTTAGTGGAAATAAATAAACAATTGATTCAGTAAAAACATATTTTTTTCTACACATAATAGTCTCAACAGTTGTTAAATATTTGTGGAAAGGTATTTTGGAACAAAAACTCCCGTGCACCCAACCGAGATTTGAACCTCGATTTCTTCGTCATCAGCAGTCCAGTCTAACACAAGAGTAGTGCCTCAGACCATTTATCCACCCAAGTGGGTAACATCAATTTTTAAATGTTATATTCGATAGCTTGAGGTTGGTACTGACCTGAATATGAGAGACATTGAAATGGGGAGTATGCCCATCTTCTTCCCCCCTAAGAGGTAGTCCACCTTGGTGTCCTGCTTGCCACAGACTCCTATCAGGACCCCGACGACGGTAGACATGACGAGCATGAAGGCGAACACGCTGTGGTCCAACCAAGTGAATTGGGCGGCTTCTTTAACATCTTGAAAACTGTCCAGCGTTACGTTCAGCAGTGACATAGCTGAATCTCCGCCCTCAAACAGAAGTTACAATAAAACGTAATTAGATATAATCTTCCAAAACAGTGGCTGGATGGAGGAACTTTCTTTGATAAAGAACAAATTTGTTTAAGTTGATCTTAAACACTTAAGAAGATAGAAAATATAGCTACACAATTAGACACATAATTAATTTGAGATTTCTGTGTCTTAACTTTGAATCATATTTCTATTTAAAAAAATCGTATTTTTTAACAATTATTGTAAAGTATAATCTATAAAAAAAATTGAGTGTTATTGTTTTAAAAATACTTATAGCTCACAAATTATGTAAATCAAACTTAATTTTTATTTCCTACTTTTATTTGAAACTGTAAAGAAAAACTAATCAATGTTTGTTGAATCAATTTAACTAGCAGGAAATATATATTTTTACTTACAATCAGTTAAATCTCCAATACTGGGATAAACAATGACATCATTTCAGATTATTTATTTCAATAAGGCTCTAGTATTGCTTTATTAATATCCAGTGAGATGTATATGCAAATATTTAATACAAATTATGTTGTGGTGCAGTATTTTTTGTTTTTATAAAATCCACTGTAAATTGAACTGAAAAGCATTTTTTCTAAAAACAAAAATAGATTTCATATTCTTTTTTTGTTGTTGATTGATTACAAATAATGAGATAATAATAAAAGTACAGTATTCAATTATTTAAATATATAATATTTACAAAGGAGAGGATTATACCCTTTCTACCCCGTGTTAAGATTCAATGCCAGATCGTTCTAGCTTTAGGCAATACCATATAACGTATGGCCAAATTAGCGTAAAGAGTTTATATAAATCACTCGACAAACGACAATTTCTGCAAAACTTACATGTTAATATATCAAATACCCGCACCGGTGGTCACACGGAATAAATGCCAGCCTCATATAGTTTGACCTTACGTTCTAAATATTCAATCTTATTAATGGTTACTTATTAAAATATCAGTAATATTATACAAAAATTTTCCTTAGACAATATAAATATCAAACAATATCTGTAAAACCATTTGACCTTAGTGGCTTGACAAGCTTTGATCACCGTTTTCAATCAGAAAGGGAACCGATCTGTGCGTTACCGTCATAACTAGAATTTGTTGAAGTAAACATTTCATATTTTAACTATCAAGACTGATAAACTGTAGTTTGTGTTATTTTATGTTTATGAAAATATTTATATTTCAACAACATTATATGAATTTTCCTTAATGTGGTTTTTAAAATGCTTTAATATTGACATGTTCACTATGCTTTGTAAAATATAAATTTAAATTTAAATAAATGTTCGTCTAAAATAAGAAAGGGTAAAAGTAGCACTAAATGTTACAAAAAATGTGATTTGAATCTTTGACTACGTTAAAGGTTTGGGTTAGTTTATGTGACAGTTTTTTTAGCACCATGTCTTACTACCCGTTCGTATTGTACACTAATAATACTATGATAAGGTAAGGATAATGAAGGTTGAGTTTAGAGGAAATGTAACCACATTTGCCTGGAGAAAGAGTACACCCGATAAAAATGAACCTCGATATACCCGTCATCGGCAGTCTAGTCCGCTGAGAGAAAACGCCTTAGACCATATAACCATCTAAGTAGGTAATATTTTTAAACATAAATTAATTTTTAAAGGCTATAACTGCTCAATAAAAACAATATAACATATTAAAATAATCTCAAACACCTTTTTAAACATTTGATTTAGAAATTATACTTTTTAAACATTTCATTTAAAGAAAATTTTAAGTTTAATTTAAATAAGATTTAACTAATTTAAGTGAAAAATTATATTTGATAATACTCATATGATATTTAAAATAAGATTTACCGTTTATACTTTATTCATGTAGACTTGTATGAATTGAATAGTTATTTATCTTAATAACACAATTTAAAACACTTTGACTAAACGAAAGCATCTGTCTTTAAAACATCTAATAGAGAACTGTAGTGGTCCCATTGTGAAGAAATCTCTACTTGGACAGCGATAACACATCAATGTTGACACACGTGTTATATTGTATTTATGTTCCTCTTGTCTATTCTTCCCTTAAATTTTCCGTTACAAAGTACATTTATTCCGTTTGGATCGTGCCAATAAAGTTAATTCGATATGTGTCACACGTTAATTATTTTAAAAAAGAACAAAAAAAAATGTTAAAATGTATTATATAAATTTGAAATAAAATAGCTGTTTGAATCTAGCCGTACGTGATGCGTAAAAAATATTTCAAACAAATAAAATTTAAATAGTTTGAATCATAATTTTATGCTTTTATAACACATTTTTTAAAATAATTATTAAAAACAATATCATAGCTCACATAAATCACATTATAATGGTGGGAGCTTAAAACTAATAATTTATGATAGTGCATATATTTAAAAATAGCTTGGTCATTATATTAAAAAGGCTATGTAATTTAACACTGTAACACTGAAAATAATTTTTAAAAAAATATTTTTCGCCCATTTACCTTGAAACTAAAGACCACCGCTTTCTGAACTATAGTCTAGATATTCTTTTTAATACAACGTTTCAAAATAATGATAAAATCTTTATCAAGTGTTTTATAGCACTTTTCATTGTTTTAAAGAGACATCATCTCGCGAAAAGTTTTAATTTAAAAGCAGCTTGAGTCTAAATTTTTTGTTTGATATAAAACATTCATTTAAACGGATACGCAGACTTTATTAACTCATTTGTATTGATTACTATACACATTATTTATATTTAGAATATGTTCAATTCAAAAAAATGTCAAAAGAGTTGTGCTTATAAACCCAGACATATATTTGCGACACCATTTCATTATACCTCTTACGTAGTTTTAAATACATGTTAGCATTTACATAACATTTACAACGTATTTATGTTTACATATTATGAAGACGAGTACGTCTTACTAAATGGTAGCCTTAAGAGACTCATATATCAAAGAGTATTATACATTACATGTTTTGTGTTCGTAACTAATTCAACGTGACATATAAGGATATGAATCCATTGTTCTACATGACAACATTCTTTTGTAATACACTTTTTATGACGAACAATTAAATAAATAGTTTTTTCCTAACACAATTTTTGAGTAAATTTTTTTACCTCTTTCCCTAAATTAAATATAAATTCAAACTTGATAAATTAAGATCTGATTTTATCTAATACTAACATAAAATTACCTCACGTAGTTTTTATTATTTACTAATAAAATCAATTTTGAAAATATAACGGTAAATGTTGCTTATTCTTCCAAAAACTAGTAAATAAAGCTTATCCGCATGCACACTATAAAGAAATGGGGTTATTGAGGAAAATAACAATTTTGATTTGCTCCAGAAATTGTCAATACTGCCTAGTTTATTAATAAAAGGAGGGATTTTAAGAATATATTTTATATTAAATAGTAATATATGCCTATGTCTGTGTGAGTTTTATACATTTTGAACTAATAGATTAATTTGAACTTAATTTGGCAAATACTAATGCTGCCAAGAGAACATTCTCTGTTTTAATATTTGTACAAATACGTATTATTATTTTACTGCCTTTTGTTTTTAATTCATAAATATTATTACTATCATCACTCATTTATATTGAATGTGATGACCTAAACTAAACAATATATATATATTATGGATTAAAATTATAAGGAAACTGGAATAGTAATATATATATATATATTGTATATGTATTAAATACTAAACATGTAAAATATACATGAAACAATAATAAATATTGTATAGTTAAGAATGATGGCCAAAAATATTTCTCATAAGAGCTTTTGTAACAATGCAACCAAAACATATTAAAATTAAGACATATTACGATTAATTTTAAAAGTAATATGTCTTAATTTTAATGTGTTGTGTTGTATTGTTAAAAGAGAAATATTTTTTGACCATCATTATTTATGATATTACATTTAATAATGTTTCACATATATATTTACAAGCATGTTTAGTATTTAATAAAACTTTTTTGACACATTTTATAATTTTGTTTATCTTTTCACAACATATTGATTGATTCATAAATAATATTCTATTTCTCCTGACTAAACTTTAAAATGTGTTTATAAAGACCTACAATTAAGATAAACCTACCAGTATGTGAAAAGAGAAAAATTGTTTTTTCTCAAAATTGAGTTAAAATATTTTTATTAAATTTCGTATCTAGGCACTGTTTAAAATTACAAACACATTTTTATCTCTGGTTTTCCCATGAAAGGTACATTGTGGCTACTTTAGATATGCTGAAGTCTCCAATTTTAAACACATCTTCAACACTATTTGAGGTAAGAAATAACTTATCATTGTAAATTTTTACTGATGTTAAAAATAAAAAATATCCAAAATATATCATTTTCAAACCAATTGGATACTACAAAATATATGTGAGATTGCTTATGTTCTTTGGTAAGCAAAGATGTTACTTTTTCCTCAAGATGTTTCTATATAAGTGTTTATTATTTCATTTATGTACTTTGGTGGAGTATTTCGGCAAAAATATATTTTTTATTTTATTTCACATATCTTTCTAGCTTTGATTAAATATATCGATTTGTATTTACAGGAAAAAGAAATTCTGTGAAGTGCGTTCTTCCATTTATTGTATCACAAGTGTGTTAGTTGTGGACAGAAGAGTTGAAAGCCTCAGAATATTTAATATACTTGTATTATAAGTAATAATTAATTATGTATCTGTCCTGTTATGTCTGAATAGAATTATTACCTCCTATCATTTTCTGACATAGCTTCCTTACAACACGTCTTACTACCAAGCATGGGTTTTTGGCAGTGTTGCAATGTTTTTACTACTGTAACTGTTATATATATTTTCATCCCCTTGATCCTCATTTGACCAATCATACATGAACTATATTTTATATATCTCATATAGGAATGTATTTACGTTGATACCTGATCAACGAATGTTCTACTGAGTAAAGATAACATATTATTATAGGCACATATGAAACTAATATGGATCACCATGGCAACAAGACACAGCCTGACAAAGAGTATAGCTCATAGATTATAATTTATTTTAAATTATCAAATATAGCTAAATAGTTTTTAATTATTGAGCGTATCTCCAAATAAGTTCGACTAAAATTAATTTTTTCTTAGTTATCTTTTATAATAGCATATTTATTCAAATATTTATTAGTATAGTATTAATAAATATCCAAATTTTTTCAGGTTTATAAATAAATGAATATCTTTAAAATAAATTAAAATATTCATTTCTTATAATGCTAGTAGAATCAAAAACTCAAGACCACTTACTTTATTTACCTACTTACTATATGCCATTTGCAACTGGAATGTTAATTGATGCACTATGCCACCTATCTCTATCTTAAGCTAGTTCTATCCAGTCCACCTCATTACACCCTATCCCTATCTTTGAATAGTTCTACCCCATTCAACTATTTACACTCTATTTCTTTCCGGTCAATTCTAATGTTATCTCTCTCTCTTGCGTGTAAGTCTTCCTACTAATCTTTAAATTGTCAATATAAACCTGTGTAGTTATTTTACGACACGAAAATGTATCAAGATTAAAAATGATTTTTTTTTTTTTACTTATTTTGCTTAGAGAAATTTCTTTATAATATAGTCAAAACTATAAATAAAGATAATAGTTCTTTTATGAAATAAACTTTTTGTAGAAATTTGTGTTTAATTATAAGGTTTAAAGTTGGAAAATTAAGAGGTAATTGGAATGTAATGTACAATTAATGAAGAATAATGTTTAATATAAATTAAAATGTAGAAACTTATTTTTTTTCTATAGAATTTTTTTTATTTACATCACACATGGTTTGTTGACAAAATAAATTATTTATATTGCAGGGTAGTTTACATTTGTAGCCGCTATTTAACTAACATTAAAATCACAATTACAAAAAAATTCAATTGATGCAAGTTTTTCTATAATAAAATTAAGTGTAAAATTAATAGTACAGTATTTGAAATAAACTATTAATTGATTATCGAAATTTTGTATGTCATTTAATCAGTTTTCCTTTACTAATTACATTAAGTTACAATTTTATAAGCTAAACCTCATTGAAATCAAGCAAGTCAAATATTGTATCTTCCGTTATGAAATAAAGATACACAATATCTTAAAATATTTTTATAGCTTTGTCAGAGAAGTTTCAAATTTAAATAAGGGAACGAGTATGTCATGTAGAAATGTATTAATAAAAGCTTCTAGTTTTACTTCAAATTTTGGTAAAATCACTTCCAAACATTGTGATTGTGTTTATTATAAAGTTTTTAGATAGAGTTTCAAATAATACCAATCATACGTTCATAAAACTAATCATCAACAACCATTAATATTTATGTCTTCCTCAATAATTCCCTGTGTGATTTTATGAAGGATGTACAAAAAATATCAACTTAATATTATGTTAATTCAAAGTTCAAGGATCATTCACTAACTTTTGTAAAGTTAGTTAACCATTTGATTACACTTCCCTTGTTATTGAACTTACCCTTTTCTCAGAAACCATACAATATATAATACTAATATATATATATATATATGACGTCATACTATCTTGATTTTTGTATACGTGTAGCAAAATTATTATCAATATATTTTTAATGGTATGTGCTATATTAAAAAAAATGCAAACCAATTGAATTTCTAAATGTAGTTATATTTACAGAAAACTATCCATAAATTGAAAGTTCTATTACACTTTTACAACAATTTAGAGGCTTTGACGTGCTAATTAATATGGCATGATATATTTAATGGACAATGTGAGGTATGTACCTACGATACTATGGGAGGTGTGAACAAATATTTAACATCCAGTTAAAAGCGGAAACAACTGGCCTACTCAAATGTATCATGTTCCTCCTTTCAAGTTCGAATTACGCTGCCATACTTGTCCTTCTGACTTGCTCATACTGTGGAGGAGGGGTCATATTCATCATCTCCTTCTCCGAGGGCTCCGTGGGGGCCTTTTGGTAAGCTGAACCGTATTTTCTGCATAAAGGGAACCAGAAGTCTTGAGTCTACCTCCTTGGGATTCTGGAATCCTGTGAAGTAGCTGACCACCATGCAGACGATAATATTGATGAAGGTCCCTACCATTGTGTAATAGAGGAATGAAATCTTGTAGAGGAAGAATGCGTCATCTCCCATTCCTTCTGGTAACGGTGTAGGTCTGTGCATGGTAAATAAATATTATGTTCTGGTGATTATTTTATGCTAAGAATATAATACTAGCTAATTTCTGTATTGATTTAGAACAAAAACTAGCTTCGATGCCCGCGTGATCAAACGCGCTTATCTCACTGTAGACTAGACTGCTTCGATGACGAGGAGATAGAGGTTCAAATCTCGGTCGGGGGTACTGAGGGTGGTTTTTCCGAAATGGTTTACTACACTCCCCACACGCAAATATGGATACACTTCCAATAAACATAACCTCCCTAGTCCCTTAAAACATTGGACTAGTTAGTACACAGGCGTATAACACGAACGAGTAGTAAGACTATGTATTTTTTAACTTAAGGTTTGATTAAAAACAATTACAAGCTTTGCCATCCTATATTTCACAACCGGAAACAGAAAGATTGCACCCATTATAAAGATGAGAAAAAATATAAAGTACAACTAATGTGAAAAACCTCCCCTGGAATCCGGCAGAGATTTAAACCTGGACCTATCCATCCATGAAAATTTAAGATACGTATACCCTTAGACTGTGCCAACACCAATAGGAACAGAAGAAATCAGACTGCCATATTACCATTTAACTAAATATTAGGTGACCTGGTGGTCTAAGGGTAAGGTGTCAGACTTCTATGCTGAGGGTCCGGGGTTCAATCCTCGGTCCCGGCACAGATTTATCTGACTGCTCAAACCCTTAATTCACCTCTGAAAGGACTTGTATTAATCACAACTTGTGAATGTGTTGAATGCCAGGCCTCCACCGTGGTTCGGATCCCACGTTAAACTGTAGGCGAAGATCTAGGAAAAGTATAATGAGAAGACATACTGTGGCAGGATTGGTGGTGTGAAGTTGAAGTATTTCTCACATCCATCAGTAGATGTAGGAAGATAAGGGAATCTTTCTGTTCCCGTAGCTTTGTAGTGATGTGCTCCAGCGACTATCCCCGCCATGCTTATTAGACTCACAATGCTTCCAGTCAAGCAGCCCTGAACAAATAAGAGCAATGTTAAATAAAGTTAGGGTCTTAATTTTGATACATTCACTATGTTTGATCAAATTTAAATATGTTTATTAATGATTATTAATATAGTGTTACATCGACTGCCTGTGTGGTGTAGTGGCCATAGTACCTGGTTACAGATCCAAAGGTCCCGGAATCAATCCTCGGCTGTTTCAGACTTTATGTGAAGCAGTGGGTTTGGAACGGAGTCAACTAAGCCTCGTGATTACAAATGATAAGTTACCTGAACGAAAAACTAGCGGTTCTGGTCTAGAAAATTGAGATTAATTGAAATATTGGTCTCTGCGCTGACCATATGATGTCATCTATCTGCAAAAGTTGTCACTAACTTCGCCAATAGACAGCGGCAGCTCGGTTGGTATTGCTCGATTTCTGGCTGAGGCTTTGGTGTATTTTTTTTGAAAATGCTACATCCATTTACCCTTAAAGGTCGTAAGCTCAACTTGGTCTGTTATAGCATGGTGAAGATTATACAATGGATGGATAGTGTCATCCGTCAAGGCATGGAATAATAAGGTCAATGGAGTTTACCAACAACCCTTGAGTATCTCTATAATTTGATAATATGACTGGTATGATTTTAAATAACCCAATGATTTACTATAAAAAGTAATTATATTCTCTGGAAAGTTATATTAATAATATTTCTGATTTGACTTTAATGTGGTTAAAGATTTATTTGGACTAATGTAGCTTATTAATTTAAAGTATTTATTTATAAATACGTGGTATCATTTTATGGTATTAAATGTATACATATCCATCAATCATAAATTCATCCGATCACCTTAGAGTTGGCCCAAGGGAAGAACATCCCGTTGACGAATATTCCCAAAGTGGCACCAGATGTCACCCCATTCGCTGCAATTGCGACCTGGAAATAGGGTAAAATATTACTTCTTGTGTAATGATACCATTAAGAATAAACTAGCTGCATAACATTATCAGCTAACAGGTCGTCCAAAAGGTTGGCTCATAAAGTGTGGTTTTCATGTGACAACCAGGCTAGGCTTTGAATCCCGTCCGGTGTAGTGAGGATGAATTTTATTAAATGTCTTACCACTCTCCCTCCACAAAAGTTCTGGTAGTTTTTTTTTGTAAGTTCTACCTTCTTCATCAGCAACTTTATGGCTTTATTAAATATAGAATAACTAAATAGGTGATAATATATTACTACACAGGATGTTCAGAAAATCATAGCACAAACTGCACATATAGTTTGTTTGAACAAAAACTAACACAAAATCCCTATACATTTACATCCGGAAAACTATTCTAATACAATTAAATTGTGTTCAAAATTTCGGCGTACAGCGCTGGGGTCACTAAACTGTTCAAGGATGCATGCACAGCAAGTTGCATAGGAGCTAGGCGCGTGGCACTACACAACTCGACATCTTGGAGCACGACAGTAGAAAATAATACAATTAATAGTAAACAGCTCACTAGTCTATCTAGAAACGCGAACATGTTCTGAGGGTCATCATTAACGGTTCAACATCACAGAAACTGCTTGCCATTATTACATGTGCAGTACCACGTGCCTAACTGCTATACAACCTGTTGTACACGCATGCTTGACAGCTTTGCTCTTCCGGTGCTGCACGCCGAAACTTTGGACACAAATTAATGGTATTAGCATAGTTTTCCGGATGTAAGTATGAATGTATTTTGTAATAACATTTTCCTCAAACAATCTATGTTTGCAGTTTATGAGCTGCCAAACATCCTGTATATATATATATATACTTATAGAGATTTATCTACCTGTATTATATATATATATATATATATATATATACTTATAGAGATTTATCTACCTGTAAAATACCACCAAGTCTCTCCACAACGAAAACCATGGCTATACTAATGGCTCCTGCGACCACCACGATGGACTTCATGAAAAAAGGGGCTTTACTTTCCAGCTTCTTGTTGCCTCTTATAATTGGAGAAATGATAGTCTTCGTAAATGGTGGCGGATAAACAATTGAAGTTACTGGACATGGTGCTAGAATAAAAATGGTTTAGTTAAAAAAAAAAACTTATTTTGCTTATACGGTGCTAATAATATCGAGCTACAAGAAATAACAAATGTTGTAGAATATATATATATATTTGAACTGTCTTACTTTACTACCTGTTCAGGTTATACACACATATAATAATTACTCTAATGGGGTAGGGATGAGGGAGTAAGTATTTTAAAGTTACTCTACCCAATTTTTCGTGGCAGGAGAGTGGGGAACAATTTAGAAAATAATCACCCTGAGCAGATCCGACCGGGTCTTGATCCTTGATCTTCCCTTCATAAACAGGCTACTCTAACACGAGAGTGATTCCTAAGATATATTCGGCCATGAATCGAGTTTGTAGAATATCGAAACATAAAGTTTCTTAAAGAGGCGTTTACCGGAATGCTGAGAAGAATTTCTTATAAAATTCCATAATCCAACGATAAATGCTTGTTATTTATAAATGTATTTTTTTTCCCAAATGGAGGTGAAAAGTATTAACAAGTCCTTTTAACATTACAATACTTGGATTTTAATTTTTATGATTTTAAATTTTTAAATAAAATGGTGGATTTAGTTCATTTCCCATGGCATGTAACAGAAAATGTTTAATTTACTATTTTAAGGTAGATAATAGTTTTCTTAATAAGTTATTTTAACAGGTTAAAATTAAAGTTGTTTTATAATTACTAACAAATTGATCTAGTGTTTTTGATTCTTCAGAAGTGCTATTGCCATAAGAAACACGTAAGAATATTTTCCTTCGAGACAGCGGCGCTCTTAAATTGTTATTACTTTTACAATAAAACCTGAGTAAAAACTAATATTTAAATTTTTCTGATATAGTTGAGGCTCATGTCAAAAAACGTGATAAGCCCCATAGACTTACATGGGATATTTTCACTATTTAAAAGTCCATAGAATCTGTAAATCTAGCTATAAAAAATAAATAGAATAATAGTTTACATTAGCTATTCTCAAAATATCGACTGCCTATCAAATCAATTGTATTTCAACAGGTAAGCTACCTGAATGATATGCTAACACATTTTTCTAAACAATTGTTTTTATTAACAGAACTTAATGACCAGTATAATTACTAGGCTATACTATCTTCATTAATTTATCAATGTGATTAAAACTATATTTGAATAAATATTTACGGATGACATCGCCTACCTTAGCCCAGCACTAAAAATGCCAGCCACAAACAACCCTGGAAGACCAGGTAGTCTTGAAGCCGTGTCCATTGTAAAGTAAGGAAGAAGCTGGTCGGCCTTACTGATTTGCTAAACATATTTCAAGTCATAGTAATATATTTGACATAACATATTGGCCAAACGGAAGGATATTGAAAACTTTTTATTAATCTTTAAAAGTGAAGAAA
Source organism: Timema bartmani (assembly GCA_902151455.1). Taxonomy (NCBI): domain Eukaryota; kingdom Metazoa; phylum Arthropoda; class Insecta; order Phasmatodea; family Timematidae; genus Timema; species Timema bartmani. The sequence goes on along the minus strand of CABFWB010007496.1, from coordinate 3,654 downwards.
AGACTCCATGTATAATGATTCAAATATGTTACTAAAATTGGTCAGTTCCTCGTATTAAAAATATTAAAAGTGTTACTATATAAACAGATTAAATCAGTTAGCCCAAATTTATAATATAATTTTTTATAGAAAAAAATTACAACATAGTGATTACACACAATTTTTATATTTCTTTTTTATAAACAAATTACATTTATAAAATTATTATTTTGTATACAGATAGAATATACGTTTTGTAAATTATTATTATTATTATTATTAAAAATTTAATATTAAGAAATGGTAAACCTTTTTTAAATACTTTTCACTCTAATGCTAATTTATAATTTCTGAAAGACTATTTTATTTATAGTTTTTATTTTTTTATGGAATATGTGTTATGGGAGCTGTGTGAGTAGGAATCGATCTCTTTAAGACCGTGTCTAACTGGGTTGGCCAGTTACACCCTGAATAGTTTTCAAGAATCTCCCATTCACCCTGCATGTCCTCCTCACCGTAATCTACAAGACTTTATTCTCCAAACAAAGTCTTGTGTTGAGTACAGGGTATGTAACTAACCATTATGTAACTTATCCCACCCTAGTATCCTAATCCTCCATTCTTGGATAGTAAAAGGAGGACCCACAATTTCTGAGAGGAATTAAAAATATTGACATATTTTGACATTAACTCTGGATGTCATCGACCTATCCATGATCGCAAGTAGATTGTTCCTTGTTGACAGTGAAAACCTACCAGTATTTCTGATAAACTTTGTTTATATAAGCGTCCGATATTTGATCTATGAGTTCACATAAAAATACTAATCAAGGGGGAAAAAATGGGCTTAATAATGGATTAATTGTGGTGAGGTATAACTATTTTATAAACACTATATATAAGTATGCACCATTCGTTTAGTAGAATTCACTTAAAGGAGATAAACAACAGCTTTAAATAACATTAAATAAACAATCATTTTTAAAAATAATGTGTTAGTATTAATAACTTGTTTTAATAGATACCACATTGATTTCAAGATCCTCTACGCATTTATTTTCTATATCATCAATAGTGGTGCAAATAAATTCTTTTAGTAAAATTTACTTTTCGTCTACATAGAAATGTATCTGCCTTACCTTGACATATTGAACTATGAGCCCATCATTTAAGATATACCATAGATGAATAACACAAGGTAGGCATGTTACCTCAAAAAAGTAGACAAAGGGTGAATGCAGTTTTTTAAACTTAGCTTTCAGAGCTTAGAATGTGAATTCAGAAGCTCTGGCTTATAGTAAATAAAGTTAAATAGTATACGTAGGCTAAAATTCAAAATTACCTTTGTAACAATTGGATCACAGTTATGATAGGCGGTGTATATGATGAGTCCGACAGTAGTAACTAATAATTTCATTGCAAGCATCCCCAGGCAGAAATAGATGAGGGAACTGCAAATAAATACTTTTAATAAAATCATTTTATAAATATATATACAAGAATTATATGTTTACATTAGTCTATTCAAAGGGAAAAACTAATAGTTTATAAAACCTTTTACTTTTAAAAGATTCTTATAATTGTTTTAAAATATGGGTATTTAGCCATAACCAGTGACCACGTCATAAAAAACGTGTCTTGTGTGCACTGGATATCTTGTGAAGGAAAGTTTGTAATATTAAGATCCCGACTATGTGTATTTAGGGACGATTTCCGAAATGGTTCTCCAATCAGTGACCTTTCTTTTGAAATTCCACAGTTTTAACCAATTATTGTTGATATTCAGATATTTCATACACGGTGCAATAGTTCAAATAAAAGTGATTATAAAACTACTATTTAAAATGTTATAACAAATGTACCAATATCTTATATGATCGAATTCTAATGAATAATACTAATTATTATAATTTCTAAGCACCGTGCCTTATTATCCGTTCAGGTTATACATTTATGTACAAACTACATTAATAGTTCTAGGAACTTGGAAGGTTAAATTTAAAGAAAGCTTACCCGCATTTCCGTAGAGGGAGAATTAAAACAAATTTTGGAAAAACCATCTTTAATACAGCTGACTGAGATTTGAATCTCAATATTCTCATCATCAGCAGTCTAGTCTACCGCGAGAGTAGCTCGTTAGACCATGTGCCTACCGAGGTGGATGAAAAATGATTTAATCCATGTGATAAAATAGGCCCATTTGTTATTTATTCGGTTTAGTTTTTTATTTGCTGCAAAACTAAAACAAATCAATCAGAAGAAATACAACTATTTAAGAATACATTAATAGAACCAAACCTTAGTTTTAATTTATATTTAATTAAGGTGTATATGATGTGTACGAAAGGTAACTGAGAAAAATAGGAAAAGTCCAATCTTAACTCAAGTTTAATTAGGGTTGCCATCTATTAGACAATCATTGAGTTAGTACTACCATCTATTAGACAATCATTGAGTTAGTACTGCCATTTGTTATACAATCATTGAGTTAGTGCTGCCATCTGTTAGACAATCATGAGATCTTTCTAACACACTCTAGATTATGGGTAAAAGAGGTATCTGTAATATTTAAGTTAATTAAAGAGTAATTCCTGTAGTCTACATGGTGTTTGGAATATAAATTTGTTTTGGAAAATGTGACTTTCCCCCTTTTCCCCCCATACTCTTTTATTGGTAGCTCATTATACTCACAGTTTGGCACTTCTTAGGTTGGGTAAGGCTACAAACTTCTGCACCATTCCTTGACTGACGCCCAGAGTAGAGAGCCAATTAAAGGTTGTGCCTATAAATATGGTCCAAATGGTGTTTCTTTCAAAAGGGCTAGGATTCCAACTGAAATAAGTGAACATGAAATAAAATGGACACCATAAAACGATGAAGAAATAGAATTAAGTATTAAAGACTATTAGTTTTTCTATGGTTTATCTGCGTTGTTTTAAATGGTCCAATATTTCAGAAACATAATATTATTAAAATATTCTCGGTTCATATAAACCCAATAACTTATCATCCTTATATAATTTGATAAGCCCTTTTCCGGTTTCATTCTTTGTTTGATCAACATGGAAACCGTTACTTGCTGCAAGCTCTACATCTCTAATTAAAATATATTTCTATTGGCTAAAAAATTATAGCTCAATCTTTATTTGTTGGTCCAAACACATCACAATTTTCTCTTTGGATGCCGGTCATAACACATCTAAATTTAAATGCCTAAATAAGTGAAACATTTATTTTTATGAGAATTTTGTTATCATTAATTCAAATTTAAATCAATAATATTGAGCATAATTAGAAAATTAAAAGGTTAAGTTGTTAAATTTATGAAAATATTGTATATGTTTGGTTTCGCGCATAATAAAATGATGTTTAAATATGTTTTGGGCTGTATTATAATTTATAAGCTCAATAAAAATAAAGTTATCCTGAATAATATTAAAAAATAGCTATTAACTATCTAAGTATGACTTTTGATGCTCATTTTTTCAAATAAAGGGTTTTGATGTTTATTTTAGCATTTAGTAACACAATAAAAATACATAAGTTAATCTGTTTTCAACTCACCGCTTAATTTTAAGGATATTATATTTAAAAGTAACTAACATTTTGAGTACCACATCTATAGTTTCACATTCTCTCTCTAAAACAGACTTTCTCACGCTCTCACACTCTCTC